>VYZU01051054.1:0-13745 GCA_013401355.1 Ceyx cyanopectus
AAATGAAAGGCTTTTTTTTTTTTCAAGCCTTTTGATTTGCAAACAAAATGGTGCTGCTGATAGCCAGAATTACCAGAGTAACTAGTTTACTGCATTGCATGCTGGCTAAAACATAGCTGTGAAGACATCAAAATCAAAAATTATTTTGTCCTAATGAGATTAATGATATATAATTTTCAGTTCATTTAGCCATGTGTTTTGCAAGCTTTTAAGCTCAACAGTTGTCTAAACATTAGAACTGTATATTGACTGCATTTCTGTAGAAAAATAAAATTTTTAAAAAAGGACAGAGAATATTATGAAATGGTGACTACTGTAAAGAAAAATCCTGACATTTTTATGGTTTGTCATTTTAAATACATATCTGCTGGTGTAATTTTACTGTGCCTTTGAATGAAACGTCAGTGTGAGCTAAATGAAAACAACCTCCCTTGGGAATTATTTATTAGGCTATCAATATTTCAGACTATTTTCTGAAATTTAAAATACACTAACTAATATTTCACCCTAGTAACTACCCCATTCTTTCTTCACATGGATATTCTTGGCCAACTCTGGGTAGTTTATGGTAGAACTTGCCATGCTTCATGGCTAGGCCAGCTTTCTGGGGAAGCTTTGTTATGTGTCTGCTGCAATAGTGACAGTTTTGTGGAGGTCTTAAACTAGAGATGTGAAATTCATGAAGCCTGAAGCCATAAGGTTTTACCTACATTGCAGTGGTATATTCTAATACATACATTATTCATCCTCACTCCACTCTCAGCTTGGTGTAAATAGAAGCATATTTTGCATTGAACAGGCAATTAATTTTAATTTCTCCAGATGGAGTTATCCCTATTTTTTTATTGGAAACAATATCATCTCCTCTCTTATGGACATCATATGTTATTAATTTGTAAAGACCTTCTTTAAGTCTAACTCTCACCTAATAGGTGACATTGACTGTTATTACATAGCTCTTCCTTGAGTTTTATAAATGTGTCTAGGTTTCACTAGGACAGAATCACAGCCTGCCATGGCCAGCAGGCTATCAGCAGTTTGGAGTCAGCCAGGGCAACTGAGCCAAGTTTGCTACAGGTGTATTCCATCNTGGAAAGAACATTTTAATTTAGAGTTCCAACATCAAAGACCATATGAAATCACCATTCCTTTGAAAATCCACACTTAAGGACAAGAAGATATTGGTCAAAATCCTTAAACTAATTAGTACCAAACACTCCTCTGGGCTGAACTTTTCCCTAGGTTCAAATTACTGAGCTTAAGCTAGCAAGCTCTTAGTCCAATTTCAGTGTGGGCAAGGATGAGCTTCTAGTGATGAGAATCTTTATACTTTATTATCTTCATGCTAAATTGTATTTTCAGTCTGTTTTTATTATTTTCCTTTTCTTTTAATTAATTAATTATTTAATTACTTTTTCTAGGCATTAAATAACATTCCTGACTATCTACTTCTGGTCACATACGAAGAACTAAAAATAAACTAACAATTTAGTAAGTTTTCCATTGCTCAGCAGGGAATAATCTATTACTGTGCTTCATCATCAGTCATAATTCTGACTGCAGACTTTGCCTCCATCCCTAAAAGAAAAGGATTAATCCTGATTCGTGCAGGAACTGCTCTAATGTCAAGGCTGAAGAGGAATATTGTGACTGTCCAGATCACAGTGATAATGCCATCATAAAACATATTCCCAGATGCACAGGAAAGAAGACAGAAAAGAAGGGATGTAAGAGGACTAGTAACTAAAGAAGTCAAAAATCAAAAAGCTAGGAAGGTGATAGGGGATTTTTATCCACAGATTTATGAGCAGATGGGGAATATGATCTTGCACTAGCCTAAGTAAAAACTACTGAGTAAGGAGGAAAATATGTCTCAAGTGTGAAGCTTGAGTCTCTGTTCCCTTAAAATGTAAAATTTAAACTCAGGACCTGAATGAAAACTTTACATTGCTACATTAACATCTTTAGATCTCTAATATAGCTTGATTTAAAGAACACAGCAGTTGTGCAAACCATCTTTTAAGACAGTAGGTTTTGCTACAGATTTATACCTTTGGAACATTAAGGAGAATTAGATGCACTGAGTAGGATTTTTTTTTTTTGCCTAAGTTGTTTAAAAATGAAAGGCTTTTTTTTTTTTCAAGCCTTTTGATTTGCAAACAAAATGGTGCTGCTGATAGCCAGAATTACCAGAGTAACTAGTTTACTGCATTGCATGCTGGCTAAAACATAGCTGTGAAGACATCAAAATCAAAAATTATTTTGTCCTAATGAGATTAATGATATATAATTTTCAGTTCATTTAGCCATGTGTTTTGCAAGCTTTTAAGCTCAACAGTTGTCTAAACATTAGAACTGTATATTGACTGCATTTCTGTAGAAAAATAAAATTTTTAAAAAAGGACAGAGAATATTATGAAATGGTGACTACTGTAAAGAAAAATCCTGACATTTTTATGGTTTGTCATTTTAAATACATATCTGCTGGTGTAATTTTACTGTGCCTTTGAATGAAACGTCAGTGTGAGCTAAATGAAAACAACCTCCCTTGGGAATTATTTATTAGGCTATCAATATTTCAGACTATTTTCTGAAATTTAAAATACACTAACTAATATTTCACCCTAGTAACTACCCCATTCTTTCTTCACATGGATATTCTTGGCCAACTCTGGGTAGTTTATGGTAGAACTTGCCATGCTTCATGGCTAGGCCAGCTTTCTGGGGAAGCTTTGTTATGTGTCTGCTGCAATAGTGACAGTTTTGTGGAGGTCTTAAACTAGAGATGTGAAATTCATGAAGCCTGAAGCCATAAGGTTTTACCTACATTGCAGTGGTATATTCTAATACATACATTATTCATCCTCACTCCACTCTCAGCTTGGTGTAAATAGAAGCATATTTTGCATTGAACAGGCAATTAATTTTAATTTCTCCAGATGGAGTTATCCCTATTTTTTTATTGGAAACAATATCATCTCCTCTCTTATGGACATCATATGTTATTAATTTGTAAAGACCTTCTTTAAGTCTAACTCTCACCTAATAGGTGACATTGACTGTTATTACATAGCTCTTCCTTGAGTTTTATAAATGTGTCTAGGTTTCACTAGGACAGAATCACAGCCTGCCATGGCCAGCAGGCTATCAGCAGTTTGGAGTCAGCCAGGGCAACTGAGCCAAGTTTGCTACAGGTGTATTCCATCCCATAAACTTCCTGCTCAGTACACTGGGGCAAGTCTGTTGAGGATGGTGGGGTGTTTTTTGTTTGGACTTTTTCTGCTCCTCAGGACTGTAATCCTGTTTATTGTGACTACTGTATATTCACTGAGCTGAGTATAACTTTACTTTAGATAGGCATTGGTATTAGTTTGTCTGTTTCATTAAATCCATTTTCATTTCAACCTGTGGGTCTGAGTCTCTTCTTTTCCAATTCCCCTTTCTTGGCTGGGGAGGGGTCACTGAGTGATAAAGAAACAAACCACTGTAGTTTAGCTCTGGATATGGGCTAAATACAGACAGAAAGAGACCTTCAGAAAATTAAATTAGAAATCCCACTTCCCATTCTTTTTATTACACAGTCATTGATATGATGTGTATGTTCACCAGTGATTAGAAATTTTACATTGGGGAAGCCATAATGCCTACCACCCTAAGGCAAGATTGGAGATTCATAATATCAGAGCAGTCTGGAAGCTAATGGTTCATCAGTTTGTCATTTTAGATAGTAGATTCTGCCTGAGAAGAAAACCAGGACTCAGGGGTTTTTTTGTCCTACCCACAATGAAAATGTCATTTTTCTGGAGTACAACCCTAAGCACCACTTCGGTGAAAAGTAAGTGATGTTCAAAGTAGGGAGGAAGATGAAGAATGCAGAGTTGTCAACCTAAAAGAAAATCCCTGAACTAGGGGCACCATCTACAGGGGAACAGACCAACACTGACTCAGATTTGTCCTTGTGCTACACAGCTGCCATCTGTGCAAAGCAAATGCAGGTTGGTTTGACTACACTTGTAAAAGAGTATTTCTGTTTTCATTGTCATTTCTGCTGCCACAGAGGAGCCCTGGGCACAGAGAAGGATCTCTCTGTGACAGCTGCTGTACGAAAGCAGATTAGATGAGACCACCTCTGACTAAACAACTTAGAAAAAGCAGCAGATGTGCACAGATCAAACGTAAGAAAACAATGAAATAAAGTGACACATTGAGACAAACATCAGTCAGTGGACTAACAAATAATTTGATTTTTACCCTTTGATTTTTAGCTAGAATTAAAACCAAAACAAAACCACAATGCTTGTTCTCCACTCCCTTTTTTTTCAACTCACATTCTCACAGATTTCTCCAAAAATTGTCTTTGAAGACTTACTTCATATGGTGCTTTTGTTAGTTGTGTATTGCTAAAGAGTTATTCTGGTATTTATTCATTTTACTGAAGGTTAATTCTCACTTCTGGGACTTAGTTTTCTCACTTTGCTTTCATGTTCTTTTCATGCAGGTTTGGCTTCCTGACTAAGAATGTTTTCTAAATATGTCAATATCACCCACTATACACTGGAAACTTTATTGAAAACAAGGATAGGATGACAGTGCCCTAAAATGTGATTCCAAGTAAATTTCAGCCTAACATACCAGCCCTTAGATTCCTAGTCAACTGGGAAAAAAACCCTAAAAAACAAACCACAGTCAAGAGTGGGCATTTCATTTGCTAAAAGAAGTTTCAGAAACATGTGCTTGAACTCATGTGATTGAATTTCATTTCTCCCACCTCCCTAAGGAAAAGCCAATTCCTTTGTCTTCAGGCATACAAACTAGTCTCAAAATGAAGAACTTGAGGATGGAAAAAACCAAAACAAATGAGAAATAGGAATACAATAACATGACAATGAAGAACAAAGATAAAGAATCTTTCTGTTAAAAATAGGTACTTTTGATCTTGTGCAACACAAGGGCAGTGAATAGCTTCATCATGACAATCACAGTTATAACCCTGTTTACAGTTCTAAACACTGCCTGATAAGTAAATTAACATGCTGCCCATATCATTTACTTATTCACCTGCTGCTGATTTGCTTTTGTGACTTGCCTGACTTCCCCATCCTGTACATCTGATCCTGACGGCTGAGATACTTTGGTCACATAAAGGATGACATACAAAAGCAAGCTGATGGCAGCTTGGGCCCAAAGCCAGAGCCCTGATTGCTGGTTTTGATGTGCTACAACTGTTGTTGCTCCTGAATTTGCCTCAGTTCAGTGACTTATTCCACTGTCTGCTCTTTAAATGCCATAAAACGCTGGGACAGGCCTGACAATATTTTGGTTTAATTGATTTTGGCTCAAGCCTTCCTCTTCTTCATGGAGCAAGCAAGAGTCTAGTTTTTATGTCTCATGTTACCTGCTGATCTTGAGGCTTTATCTTGAAGCCATAGTATACAAAAAGTGAAAATTAAAAGATGGCAAACAGTGCATCATTTCTAGTCTTGCTCTTTTATTCAGATTCTTCTCAGATGCTCTCAGTACCTCTGGATCAGTCAAAGTCTAAATGAAAAACGAGGGATATGAAGGATATAACAGAGTCTAGTTCTTCACTTCTACTTAGCAGGATTCCCGATGGAACTTGTGAATAGTAGACAATATTTAAATTTTTCTTTTGATGCACTAATGCACATTAAAAACCAAAACAGAATAGTTCTTGGGTTTAGAACATCATTTATTCTAGCTTTGCATGTTTCTTCTTTTCTTCTCATGTTAGGACACTGTCTTCTTCCCTGAACATAACTGTGGAAGACATAACAATAACAATAATAAATACAATGACCATGAGTTTAGTTTCATGAGTTTAGTGGTGAGCATTTGGCTAGCACTCCAAGCACTCATCAAATGGCTCCTGAGCTTTTCTACATCTTTGTCTGTTCAGGACATATGTGTTATTCCTCAAGTTTCACAGCTTCCTTTAGTTTAATTAACCAGCATGACTGGACAGCAACTGCCCACTTCCTTGAGGATGCAGTAGTGAAATAAATTTTCTGAAAGGACTGAAGAACTCTTTCTGTATAAATAAGCTTTTGGGCTGGAAAGGAAAAGAAGGAAGCATGTGTTACAGAAGGAACATAACTTCTGCAGAAATGTTTCCATTGCAAATTATCAAGGTCAGAAAATATTAGGTGAAATCTCTCCCAACACCCTCCCAGCCCCTACCAGACCTGCTCTTTTATTTTTACATATTTATTTTTTAAATCTAGCTGAATAAGCATGCATGGACTACCACAGTCAGGGAGTGAGAAAATGATGGTATACTTTACAGGGTTACTGCTAGATAGCATTTCTGCTCCTTACTGTCTATACAATAAGAGAGGGCCATTGGGCTTAAATGATGTTTCCTGTCTTTGCTCAAATACTAAGAGTATGATGTGTCATGCCTTGTGAATGCCAGACTCCCACAGACTTCTGGCTGTGTGGCTGTTAAGAACACAGCATCATGTCCTCATAATTATTAGCATTGAGATGTGTGGTGTTTTTAACTGACCAGATAAATGAATCCTAGAGAAAATAGTCCTTAATATCTATTGTATTGGGAGAGAGAAAACAACCACATTTTAAAATCACACAGGGTAATTTGGATGCAGGTGATCACTTCTGCATAGGCAGTTCAAATTATGGTGGCTCCTCCTTTCTATAGCTCAGTAAGAGCTGATATTTTCTTTCCTTTTCCCTCACATGGCCTAATGTGCCCATACGAGAAAAGCTCATATTGTGACTAACAGAACTAAGAACTCATGAGATGAGAAAATGTGCATTTGAACTGAACTGGGAAAGGGTTGTGATTTTTAGAGGCAAATCCATCAGCACAAAAGTATGGGTGGGGAATGACAGGATGGTGATCTTTTGAAGGCATTGGGTCACTTCTAGATGTCCCTGGGAGCTTCTTGACTTTCTCATTTACCTGACATACAGGATCCTCTCTTTGCCAATATTTGCTATTTATTGTAGTAAGATGTAAAATAGTAACTTTCATGTTTGTGTTACTACAAACAAGTGAAACTACTTGGAATACATAACTACTTTAAGTTTTCTTACAAAAGCAGTATTTCAGCAGGATCCTGTGCTCCTCTGCATCAAGCCTGGGCTAGAACCTCTATGTTTGGTACACTGTGACAAATTAAAGGTTATGGGCAACTCTTACATAAATACCACACTATTATTTTTACAGTTTTGCAGGTAAAAATGTTTCCCTCCTGTGCCTTTGAGGGTATAGATGCAACAATAATAGATGCTGAGGAACAAAGAACTTTAGTCCATTGTGTTTTTAAAAGCTAAACTTACATCTAAATCTATTTCCATTTCCCTCTGGAACCTGAGCAGCTTTTTATGTTATATTAAACATTAGACAAATAGGGTAGATCTAATTAAAAGTTGAAGAAATGTGCTTCCCTTAATTGAATTTGTTACAGTTACATTTTGCAGACCAATGTTAATCAAAGCTCCAGTTCAGAGTGGATGGATCAAGGGAATTAAGTTAACCCTTGCACGTCCTTACCTGAACACGCGACAGGCTCTGCTCTCGCCTAAGCCACAGCCGCCAATTACGACCCACCGCTCGGCAGCGACCGCCCGGGGCGGGCCGCCCACGGGCCCGCCGCGGCGGGAGAGCCGTGCACCGCAGGCTCCCCAAAAAGTACCGAGCGGCAGCGGCAGCTCTCGGCGGGGGTCGCCTCCGCTTCCCGCCGCGCCGCCGTCGCCCTGACGGCTCGGGGCCAAGCGCCGCTCCCTGCCCGGGAAACCCAGGTCAGCGGACGGCGGCAGCGGCTGTGGCACGGCACCTCGTGCCGCTCGGCGTCTTTCCCGCAGCGGCCCCGGCGCCAGGCATGGCCGCCGTGTGAGGGGAAGCCCTCCTCATCCTCCTCATCCTCATCCCCCTGCCTCGCCTGTCGCTGCCCGGCCCCGCCCGACGGGGCGGCCGGGGACTGTGCGGCCGCGGGATGGGCGAGGCCGGCACGGCGGCTCCACCCATGGTGGGCGCCGGGCGATTGGCTGGCGGGACCCTTCTCCCCGCCCCCCAGCCAATGAGTGCGGCGGGCCGGGGGGTGATGGGCTGCCTCTCGCGGGAGGGATTCCTGGAGACGCTGCAGTGTGGCGGCGCTCCTGGCGCCGCGCAGCCCCCGTGCCGCCTCCTCCTCCTTCTCCCCGCCCGCCTTGCCCTCCCTGCCCTACCCTGCCCGCCGGCGGCCGCTGCCGCCGCTGGAACTTAACGCCCGGCGCGCCGCCAGCCCGCCCAGCGCGGGGGCTGGGGCAGCCCCGCTTGCCGCTTGCGGGGGCGGTCCGCAGCGCACCCCGCCGTGCATCTCAGCCTCGCCCCGGGAGGGGCCCGGACGCGCGTAGTGCCGCCACGGGGAGAGGCTGAAGGACGAACCGGCTGCGCCCGCCCCGGTTGCCAGGTAAGGCAGCGCGCTGTGGCCGCCCGTTGCCACCGCGCCCGGGCGGTGTCCCCTCGGACGGGGCGGGGGGTGGGCTCACCGGACCGAGGGGGGGCCGTCCGCTTGCCCGCTGCGCGGGCGGGGGGGAGAACACATGCTCCGGGGTTGGCTGGCGGCGCCGCCTGCCCGGTGGCTTTGCCCGCAGCCGCCGGGGGGCGGGGGCCCGCCCCCGGGGCGGTTACGGGGTGGAGGGGGGGTTGGGGGGAACGGGGACACGAGGACGACGGCCCAGACAAAGGGGGCGCCCGCGCCCCCCGCCGCGGAGCTTTCCCGGCGCCCCCCGCCTCGGTTGCGGGAACGGGGCGCCGTCCGCCCGCCCTACATCCCTACCTCCACGCTGCTGCCCGGAGTCGGCGCCAAGGCGGGTCTGCGGGCCAACTTGTTTCTTGGGGTTTCCCTTAGCTGCTGCCTCCGTCGCGCTGCCTCCGCCCAGGGTAGAGTGGTCTGTCCCGGTTGCCAGCCTCCTGGGCTGGCTGCGGTGGGGCACGGCGCTGTGCCTCCCACGGCTCCCCAACGCTGACCTCCTCTCCTGCCCGCAGGGCAGCATCTAATCATTTGTGTATCAATTTACAAAAAGCCTTTCCTACATCACTTAGAATGGCTGTCAAGCTAATGCATTTTCCTTCCATGCGTGTTCGTGTTCTCGGACATTATTGCCTTCATTTTATTGAATGCTGCTTGCCTTACTTTGATTTCGGGTGTGTTATGGTCTGGTTTGTATGCGGACAAGGGATGGATGGAGGATCAGTGCTCTGTTTAAAAGTTAATTTCCCCTATCAGAGTCTTCTAGGTAGAGTAGTAAGAAAGTGGCGAGGAATGTTATTATTTCTTTTGTTTATAGTCTTGTGAAATGAAGATATCAAACGACTACCAGCTTCTGGTGGTCTGTATAATAAGTAAATTAAATGTAGTCATTGGAATGAGCCTTTATGGCACTTTCAACAATCTCTAATTCAATCATTTCTGATACAAGCTGCCTTTTGCTATTATTCATCAGACCCAGCTGAGTGATTCCTGTCAAATAGGAAGTGGTAGAGACAAATCTCTAGGTAAATGTAACTGAAAAGCTTTCCAAGTGGAGTCCTAAATGAGCACAGAAAAGCACTTGGCCGCAATCTCGAGACAGATGTTAGCATCCAAATAAATCATTTCTTTTGATTGTCCGGGTGATGTCAAGTCTTATTTTCCTTATTTAATAGCCATTTGTGGGTGAAGAAGGAACTCTCTGTTTAGTACCTTGTAAACTCAATGCAAAATGCTGCAGTGCAATAATATTTAGCTCTCTCTGAAATAATATTTTCTGTACAAAGGTCAGTAGAGTAATTTTAGATACACATGTGTTGTAGACAACAACTAGACTACTAATCAGCAATGGCAATATTGATCCTCTAAGCAGCTATGCAGTGTGTCATCCCTGTTGTGTGATAATCTATTACGTGCTGTTTAAACTGCTTTATTGTCTGAGAGAGTTACTTCATCCTAAGACAAGGGAAATGATAGTTCTAGACCCAAGGGGGAGACTCCTTTTCCTGGTGGATTGACATCTACAGTTGCAGATGAGCAGTTGCTTTAGGAGTGACCCTGAAAAGGATAAGTAGACATCAAACTAATTTGCTTTGTGAGGGTATGAAGTGACATCTCTGGCCATGCTTAAATAAGCCTGCTCAGGAAAAGTGTAAGGAGATTCCACGTGTGTCTAGAATAGCGTTTTTTTGTCTAGCATGGAAACAAATGACCTGATTTTATGTTTTAAGAGTAGAATATGTGTCCTTTTTTCTTCCAAGCTTTATGGGATTGTAGCTCTATTAGTAGTGTCTGAGGGGAATATACTTTAATGTGGTCTATTACTTGGCTTGTGGTATAGTTGCTCAAAATTTGCATGCATGCAATTCATAAATTGAAACTACACAGCTTAAAAACATAGTATAGGCAGCTTGAGTGAGAAGAGATAATTTAAAAAAAGAACCACAGGGCAGAAGATAATGACATACTGTAGGAAATAATCATACTCCTGCACTTGCAAAAGCATGAAATGTTCCAGTGTAGCCATTTCATACAAGCCCAATTTTCCTTCACATTAAGAGTGCCTAAGTGAGCCTTATTAATCTTTGATGCAAAAGATGCTAAACCCATTTTAAGGATTGATAGTGGAATTTAAAGAGGTAGCTCACAGACTAACACTGCAGTTTTAATGTTCCTCTGAAAAAATGTGAAAAATAATTGTTTACCAGGTATGTATAGCAGTGCAAGTGGGATCCAGCCTTCTCTAACACCGACAGGTGAGAAACCCTTTAAAGCTGTAGATGAAAAACAATGTTTGATTTAACAACCTGAAATGTTCTTTTACCTTAATCATAATTTAGATCTGATATGAGCCCAGTTTATGTTCAGTGTTGGCTAGCATGGTAGCTGAGGAGGTGTGAGATAAGGGAAGGTTCTGTTTGTCAGAATCCTAGGAGGAGAAAAAAAAAATAAATCTATACTTTTCCAGCTAGCATAGAGAGACCGGAAACATAAAATCAATTTTTATGGTCTTTTGGCAGGGTTGGCTGTAATAAGTAAAAAGAAGGAGCAGCTTAGGGTCTTGGCAGAAGTTTTTAAGCCACTCAGCTGTACAGAATTCAGTTAATTGACATATCTTCACATGAAAACAAAGCTCTGATTTAGTATATCAGTCTTATCTTGCCCACCCAGCAAACTGATTACTCTATCAAAAATGCGTGAATGTGTGTGGCTTTGTATTTATATACACATCTAGACACAGATAAATTCTTACCAGGAGCTGTGCTCTGACTGAAGAGTGCACACAACCTCCTATTACCTGATGTGGAAGAGACATCAAAGTTTGCAATACAATTGAAAAGGACAAGAATATATTTCTGCATATTCAGAAGAAAAGCATGGAGGAATTATTATGCATGGATACTGTGTTCTCCTTCCCTCTGCTGGTGATGCACTTACAAATGTGCAGCCTCACAAAGAGAAATACTTCATTTTTTGATTTACTTTGATTCTCTATAGAATGTTTGTTTTAAACGTTGCTTGGTATCAAGGAAGAAGCTTAATTGGAAGTACACATAAGGGAGGCTTGTTAGCCAACTATGAATTTGCATTTACTACTGACATTTACTAAAGATACTTGAGGTTAAAATAAAAGCATTTGCCAGACTGAATAAATAAAGCGTTATGTTAACAAATATTTTCAGGATCGTTATGTACAAATGTCATCTTTGCTAGAGTAAGCTTTACTCCTTGCTAATACACCCCAGTAAGAAGGGAGATTAGGAAGTGCTGGTTATACTGCTGTATCTTTTACAGAAATACCAGATAGAAAAGCAGAATGCATTAGGAGGAGGACATCTGACAAGAGCTCTTCATGATTTCTTTTGGTGAGGGGATAAGAGCAGGCTACAGGCAATCTCTTTCAGGGACTACATGGAATAGCCAAGTGATTTGTACAAGCAGTGTGTGGAGAAAGTTGTCTTTTAAATTAAAAATATATTTTTTTTTCTGAGGTATGTGATGAATGAAAGCTAGATAGGAGCTGTAATAAAAACATCATCTGAAGTTTTACTTCTGAAAAATGTCTGATCAGAATGTTTTATACTGGCTTTTCTATTGGTTTTTTTTTTTTGCCCTGTGACTTGAGTAGCATTTCTTGAGTTTTCTGTTTACAGTAAATGTTTGAGAGGGTTGATTATTTACCTGAAGGGAGAGAGTTGATTCCTTAACCTTTCTTATCACTATTAGTCTAGAGGTATTTTCCCAGAACAGCAGGCATTGAACACTTCTCCTTCTCCATCCTAGAGGGAGTGATGTTGTCATCTTTCAAATTCAGAGGTTTTCCATCTCAAGATGACACTTTCTCTGTTCTGGTCATCCTTAAAGATGTTGAGAGAAATGTTGCAACACAGAGGAAATCTAGAACATCTCTTGTGCAGCATAGTTATCTGCTAAGCTAGTGATATTTATGATTCCTCTAAATGGAATACTGTACAAATTTGAGTGTCACTAGAAGTTATGCAATCAGACTGTTATTCATCAACTCTGAATAATTATATTTCAGGAAAATAAAATATTATTTAGAAATAACTAAAACCAATTCAGTAACTTCAGTGATGCTGTCTGTGATGCCTCGATTGCACAAGGATGCTTGCCTCAGAGATGCTCAGGGTTTTAATGAAGTTGATTAAAAACCCATATACATATTTTATACCTTTATCTTAAGGGTTTTACTTTTTGCTGTGTGGATGAGAATCAGTGAAGCAGTTGCAGGATGGGAAAACTGGTAACCATTACCATTGGCTCAGAGATGTAAGATTGCCTGCAAACTCCCTCATCTCCATGTGTTTGAATAACCATGTGGATAGTAAGTGAAAATAACTGGAGTGCCTTTATGGAGGGCTCTGTGGACATAAAGGTTCCTTGACAAATGGTTGTTTGGTTCAGAACCCCTTCTCTAACAGTAATACTTTTTCTAGAGTATGTGTACAAATACATTGACAGATGGATGTTAGACCTAACTCTTAATATAAAATATTACAGTTTACTTATTTCCAAAGCTATGGAGAGTATTTCTCTATAATAATCAATTTGTTTGATTGCTGTTATTGAATTCTAGAGTTGGGATGAATTCTGAGAATCTGAGAAGAATGTGACAATTACAATTTGTGGGGTTTTATGTTGGGGTTTTTTTTAAGAGTAACTGGGATAAGGAAAATTTAGTGGCATGGTATTTTGATAAAAGACATAATCTAGTGGCAAATAACTGANGATTTAATTTGATTTCTCCTACTGCATCTAAATAGGTGTTTTAACAGAGTGAAGTGCAATACTTTTGCCTACTTCCAGTAAAAAAAAAAAAATAAAAAAATTCAATTTCCCTCTAAAGAGTGAATCTGAGAAGAGATGTGGGGGTTACATTGTGGGAACATCATCTACCATTGTTTTAAGGAGTTTACAGAAGCCATACACAACTGTAAACCCTGAAGAACATTGAGAGTTGGAAAGGTGTTGAGCATCCTTTTTGAAGCTGGCCAACTGGAATTCTCTTTGAGAAAAGACCTAGTAGTTGTGTTGTGGTTGTGTGGGTTTCTGCTTGTTGGTTGGTTTGTTTTTTTAAGGTGTGCCAAACACTGAGCATTCTCTTTGAGAGATTTGTTGATTCCCGTGCAGTGGAAACACTAAGCTGTGCTAGGATGTGAAAGTTTACACAACAGCCTGGTCAGACATGAAAGCTTCAAGAGCTCAAGCTGGAAATAAAGTATTTAC
>VYZU01051055.1:0-43994 GCA_013401355.1 Ceyx cyanopectus
AAGTCATTTTCTACCCTGCCCTGTCATATAGAAGGAATGGTCAGGAGTAAAAGAGAATTCCACTTCAGCAGTGTTTACCCCAGTAAACCTACAGAGTACACTGTTTATTCACTGCTGCTCTGGAAAGCCCCGTTTCAGTCACACTGAAGATTTACGTGAAATGACAAAATGAAGATTTAACTGTCACTTTCCCATGTCCCTGCTTTTTCTCTCCTGCCTTCACTTTTCTTATGCTTTGACAAGATTTGGGAAAGGGCTTGTTTCTTAAATTGTGATTGGTCCCCCTCAATACTATTTCTGTGAATCTTGTCACCAGTTTGGCTGGCTCCCATATCTTGGATACCAGTGTTAAGTTTTGACCGTGTACAGCCACTGTTTCTAGCTCTGAACCACTGCAGGGAAAAGAGAACTTCCAAATAGTGTCCATCCAGGAACTAATGCTGAAGAGAATATCCAGGCTGTTCTCAAAAAGACCTGTGGGCTAGGAGAGGAAGAGGATTTAAGTGATGCCAGTGTCACAGCAGTGCCTGAGATTGCCTTCTCAGTGGTTAAGAGTATCTGAGGCATCAAGATGGAAAAATACTTCAGAGATTTTGTAAGCTGTAGGAAAATTTCCAACTATTTAGCAAAGTTAATGCTGAGCTTCTTCTGACTCATAGCACTAAAAAACTGCTCCAGTCTCACTGCTGAATCAATTAGCTCAGCCAGCACCCTTCCCATCAAAGTAACACCTTCCCTTCTTGCTCAGTTTTAAGACCCAATTCAATAACTTCAATAACAGAAATACATAAAGCTGTATTCCCTCCTGGTTTTGCTCCTGCCAAAGGTTGCTTGCATGTTTCATCTTGCCCTACTTGCACACCTCATGCTTAAGTTCCCTTCAAAACAGAGTTTGGAGCCTGTGCTAGAAATCCAAGTCCTTACAATCAAACCATATTTATATAGTTATAATTTGTAGTCCTCCAGAGAAAATTTAGTCCAGGGATGTTTGACAGAATTCTTATGGAGTGGATCAGTTTAACACATCCAGGAGAGCTGAACTGAGGCCTGGAAGAGCTGCCTGATTGCAGTCTCAAAGCTGCAACTGAAGAGGCTGGCCCAGGGCACATGGGGCCTGTAACACAGTCAGCCCTGGATCCCCACCAAATGCACTTTAGAACTTATTGTAAGAGCTGTATTGTGCCTGTAACCTTTGCACTCCCACTGGCTCTTTGTCTGGTCACCATCGTTGTCTGTAGGTCTCTTCACTATGTCTTCTACTGAAGCAGACTTTCTCTGTGTGAATAGCTCTGTTAGCAATTCTTTGGCATTGTAATCATTGCATCTACTTTTATTTTTTATGATTAATTAGTCAATTATATGAAATTACCTTTTGCAATTAAGGCATAATTTAGAAAAAAACATTGAGCAGATAATGTTCATTTGTCATTAAATTGCTTGTAAGTCAGGCTGTTGTATGGCAAGGTGTTTCAGTTTTCTGTTTTTACTGCTGGATGAACAACACTGACTAAAAAACATGCCCTAATATAGTGCTTGGAGTGACTCAGTCTTGTCCTTCAATATGTAAAAGGAAAAGGACATAGATTTGCAATTTCCATTGTTAATAAAGAGCATTTGGGCTTTGGGAGGTTGACGCAGCTCTGAGCATTTGTGATCTGGAATTGAAAGGGCAACAGAGGGAACTGCTGTTTAAACTCTGACATAAAAAGGAGTCTAAACTATGGCACCTTAAAAGTTGCTTCTGTTATGAAAAGGGAAGGACAAATCAGTTATTGCCTGTGTAATTGTTTCGTTATCCATCAGATTACTGCAAACTGTATGTGTGTACTTTTCAAAGTGCTTTGGTGTAGACAGACCCAGACCTTTGCTCCTGAGGAATTCAGTGATTTGCCCCATGGGAATTGCTGGGCTTGCCGGAGTTCACTTAATGACACTGATGGGTCAATTCTCTGCCAGAGCCAACAACTCATCTTCATCATCTTCTCAACTTCACATCCACTAATGATCAGTCCTCATAATGAAGGCATTTTTCACCCTGCCAAGAGTCACAAGGAGAAAAATTGATTGACAGAGTTATCTGGATTGTAGTAATTAAATCAGGGCAGACAAATCCCTGCTCTCATTATATTTCAGACATGTCTGAGCCATGAACAACAGAGCTGGAGCATGCTGATTTGCTTCCTCCAGTTCAAAATGTGCCATTAAATGCCCTATGTGATACATAGGGTTACAATACATAAATGTGAACAAATTAGAAAAGGATAATTATAAATCACATGTTTGTCTAAATATGAATGTTGGGTTTAACCATCTGTAGTGAAATGTGTATATCAAATCTTTGAAAAAAGCTATTTACTGGAAGACATTATCACATTTCAGGAATTGAACCTGAAACCACAAATCCAAATGGAACCTGCCTCATTCTGCCTTTGTCTGCATCAGTGAGGCCAAGGAGGTGACAGGTAGCACCAGAGAAGGAAACCAGTGGCAAGATGCACCCAGTACAGACTTGGCTTGGCCACAGGACTGGTGCTTGCACAGCAAACCCAGCTGCATGGGTTTTGAGCCCTCTTGTTTGTAGAGGAGAACATAGATTTACACTGGAGACGCTAGAAAAGGATTTCAAAAGCTGTTGTAATTCTTTTGTTGGTGAATTGCTCGTTGTGCAGCACTTGCCTTGGAGAAGGGTTTGTGTGCAGATGTTCTTTGGGTAAAGCTGCAATCTGGATTCAAGAGCTGTCCCTTGATTCTTTTTAAATATTTTTTTTCTCCATTAGTTTATTAAGTATCACTTTTCTGATGCTATAAAATATTGTACCTACTTTAAACAGAGGGTGCTGCATGAACTGGAATTAACATTAACCAGCTAATTAAGCTGATTTAATCTAGTTAATGTCAGATATATACAATGTACATTTAGAGAAAGCAGATTAGGGTTTAAAGCAGGAATATTGAGTAAGGAGATCTGGATTTGCTTGGAGAGATGCTCAGATAATACAAATTGTTTTAAGTTCACTGTGCTCAGTTTATTTGTGGGTTATTTGGCCCATATATAATATGTTTGAAAACAACCCTTAATAATGAAGAAATACATATGACAACTAGAATTGGAATTTAAACAAGAGTTCTTTTTAATCAAGAGATACTTTCTGTATCTCAGCAGATCCTATCAGTGTTCAGAGGAAGTTCACAGCTCAAAGGACATCCAGGTGCATACAGATAACTGAGGAAAGCCTTTAAATGTACTTCTTTGTAATGTAATACTTAGTAAGATGTAGGCTATTTCTCACTTCTGACTCCCATGCTTTAGAACACATGGCTGGGTATTACAGGACTTCAAGTAAAACACTTGGATTTAAAAATAATCATGGTTTGGGATAAGATTCCACTGCTATTTTTCACACATTATTTTTCATGTGCACTTTGATCCATATTGATAGAACCTCTTTTCTAAACCTTCCCAAGCAGCATGTTAGCTGGATGGGCCACTGGGCTGGGAATCAGGTGATGAGACTCAACTCCTGGTCACTGAAATTGTGGAACAGTCAATGATTACAAGAGGCCTATTTATTTTATTTTTTTTTTAGTATAAAATAGGTATAAATATTTCTTATCTGCTTCACAGTATAGGTGTTGTGCAAGTCTGAGATTGAGAGGGGTTGGACTAGATGATCTTCTAGGTCCCTTCCAACCCCTAATATCTGTGAATCTGTGACCTGCCCGAGTACCCAAGTGTGTTTATTTACTGGGGTTCTTTATGGTCCCCGTGAAACATTCTAATCTCTGTTCAAACTGAACCCAGGGTAAATATTTGAAAAAGGCAAAGCTCCCGTGGAAGCCCTAATTTTCAGCTTCAACAGGTTGAGCACCTTAGGAATTACAGCTGACATGTCATGACAACATCTGTTGATGGGTAGATCCTTCTGAGAGCCTCATTAGAGTTTTCACTGGCATCCAAAAGGATTCTGGGAAAGAATTGTTCTGACATGAATCTAAGAGATGTGCACATTGAAATACTACAATTGACTTTGACCTGTCAGTGTCTGTATAAGGAGAATTACCTGTTCTTGGCATGGTACTTGACATGCTGCTTTAGTGAACAAGGATTCTTATTAAAGAACTCTCTGCTCTTTGTATCAAAAGGATTTTGGTAGTGGATGGTGATACAGTGTTCTGTCTGGCTGCAGTTGCTGATTATCCTCTTCAGAGATATGCTGTAGTCTAAACTTCTAAACAGCCAAAGCNCCTCATAATGAAGGCATTTTTCACCCTGCCAAGAGTCACAAGGAGAAAAATTGATTGACAGAGTTATCTGGATTGTAGTAATTAAATCAGGGCAGACAAATCCCTGCTCTCATTATATTTCAGACATGTCTGAGCCATGAACAACAGAGCTGGAGCATGCTGATTTGCTTCCTCCAGTTCAAAATGTGCCATTAAATGCCCTATGTGATACATAGGGTTACAATACATAAATGTGAACAAATTAGAAAAGGATAATTATAAATCACATGTTTGTCTAAATATGAATGTTGGGTTTAACCATCTGTAGTGAAATGTGTATATCAAATCTTTGAAAAAAGCTATTTACTGGAAGACATTATCACATTTCAGGAATTGAACCTGAAACCACAAATCCAAATGGAACCTGCCTCATTCTGCCTTTGTCTGCATCAGTGAGGCCAAGGAGGTGACAGGTAGCACCAGAGAAGGAAACCAGTGGCAAGATGCACCCAGTACAGACTTGGCTTGGCCACAGGACTGGTGCTTGCACAGCAAACCCAGCTGCATGGGTTTTGAGCCCTCTTGTTTGTAGAGGAGAACATAGATTTACACTGGAGACGCTAGAAAAGGATTTCAAAAGCTGTTGTAATTCTTTTGTTGGTGAATTGCTCGTTGTGCAGCACTTGCCTTGGAGAAGGGTTTGTGTGCAGATGTTCTTTGGGTAAAGCTGCAATCTGGATTCAAGAGCTGTCCCTTGATTCTTTTTAAATATTTTTTTTCTCCATTAGTTTATTAAGTATCACTTTTCTGATGCTATAAAATATTGTACCTACTTTAAACAGAGGGTGCTGCATGAACTGGAATTAACATTAACCAGCTAATTAAGCTGATTTAATCTAGTTAATGTCAGATATATACAATGTACATTTAGAGAAAGCAGATTAGGGTTTAAAGCAGGAATATTGAGTAAGGAGATCTGGATTTGCTTGGAGAGATGCTCAGATAATACAAATTGTTTTAAGTTCACTGTGCTCAGTTTATTTGTGGGTTATTTGGCCCATATATAATATGTTTGAAAACAACCCTTAATAATGAAGAAATACATATGACAACTAGAATTGGAATTTAAACAAGAGTTCTTTTTAATCAAGAGATACTTTCTGTATCTCAGCAGATCCTATCAGTGTTCAGAGGAAGTTCACAGCTCAAAGGACATCCAGGTGCATACAGATAACTGAGGAAAGCCTTTAAATGTACTTCTTTGTAATGTAATACTTAGTAAGATGTAGGCTATTTCTCACTTCTGACTCCCATGCTTTAGAACACATGGCTGGGTATTACAGGACTTCAAGTAAAACACTTGGATTTAAAAATAATCATGGTTTGGGATAAGATTCCACTGCTATTTTTCACACATTATTTTTCATGTGCACTTTGATCCATATTGATAGAACCTCTTTTCTAAACCTTCCCAAGCAGCATGTTAGCTGGATGGGCCACTGGGCTGGGAATCAGGTGATGAGACTCAACTCCTGGTCACTGAAATTGTGGAACAGTCAATGATTACAAGAGGCCTATTTATTTTATTTTTTTTTTAGTATAAAATAGGTATAAATATTTCTTATCTGCTTCACAGTATAGGTGTTGTGCAAGTCTGAGATTGAGAGGGGTTGGACTAGATGATCTTCTAGGTCCCTTCCAACCCCTAATATCTGTGAATCTGTGACCTGCCCGAGTACCCAAGTGTGTTTATTTACTGGGGTTCTTTATGGTCCCCGTGAAACATTCTAATCTCTGTTCAAACTGAACCCAGGGTAAATATTTGAAAAAGGCAAAGCTCCCGTGGAAGCCCTAATTTTCAGCTTCAACAGGTTGAGCACCTTAGGAATTACAGCTGACATGTCATGACAACATCTGTTGATGGGTAGATCCTTCTGAGAGCCTCATTAGAGTTTTCACTGGCATCCAAAAGGATTCTGGGAAAGAATTGTTCTGACATGAATCTAAGAGATGTGCACATTGAAATACTACAATTGACTTTGACCTGTCAGTGTCTGTATAAGGAGAATTACCTGTTCTTGGCATGGTACTTGACATGCTGCTTTAGTGAACAAGGATTCTTATTAAAGAACTCTCTGCTCTTTGTATCAAAAGGATTTTGGTAGTGGATGGTGATACAGTGTTCTGTCTGGCTGCAGTTGCTGATTATCCTCTTCAGAGATATGCTGTAGTCTAAACTTCTAAACAGCCAAAGCTGAGCCCAGATTTCACCATGAGGACAGAGAAACTTATTTGTGTGGAAGACACAGATTATATGAACATCTCCGGCAAAACATGAGAGCTGGTCAGCAATAAAAGATGGGCACTGTAAGTCAGAAAGCATTTGGTGGATATACAGCTTGGCTAGCAGTGAAGGCAGGCTTTTTATTGGTACTTAAAGACTGATCTTTGAAGGGCTGATAGGGCAACAGGAAAGATAATGACAAATAATGAAAAAGGAGACTGCTTTGAATAAGAAAGTGTTGATGCCATTGAAGAGTTGGCAAATATTTTTCAGAGCAAGACATTGTCTTGCCCCATACCAGGCTGTGCTAGAGAGGAGGAATAGAGTGTTGGAGAGAGCTGCTTCTAAAGTTGATGTGCATTGGTAATTGAACGGGGAAAAAACAGGGAATGGTTGTCATTTGGCTCTAACCCCAAACATCTAATCACACCCACCTGCAGGTGCTGAGGAGCTGGACAGTAGAAGTGCTCTATAAACCAACACATTTTACATTTACNAGTTTATTAAGTATCACTTTTCTGATGCTATAAAATATTGTACCTACTTTAAACAGAGGGTGCTGCATGAACTGGAATTAACATTAACCAGCTAATTAAGCTGATTTAATCTAGTTAATGTCAGATATATACAATGTACATTTAGAGAAAGCAGATTAGGGTTTAAAGCAGGAATATTGAGTAAGGAGATCTGGATTTGCTTGGAGAGATGCTCAGATAATACAAATTGTTTTAAGTTCACTGTGCTCAGTTTATTTGTGGGTTATTTGGCCCATATATAATATGTTTGAAAACAACCCTTAATAATGAAGAAATACATATGACAACTAGAATTGGAATTTAAACAAGAGTTCTTTTTAATCAAGAGATACTTTCTGTATCTCAGCAGATCCTATCAGTGTTCAGAGGAAGTTCACAGCTCAAAGGACATCCAGGTGCATACAGATAACTGAGGAAAGCCTTTAAATGTACTTCTTTGTAATGTAATACTTAGTAAGATGTAGGCTATTTCTCACTTCTGACTCCCATGCTTTAGAACACATGGCTGGGTATTACAGGACTTCAAGTAAAACACTTGGATTTAAAAATAATCATGGTTTGGGATAAGATTCCACTGCTATTTTTCACACATTATTTTTCATGTGCACTTTGATCCATATTGATAGAACCTCTTTTCTAAACCTTCCCAAGCAGCATGTTAGCTGGATGGGCCACTGGGCTGGGAATCAGGTGATGAGACTCAACTCCTGGTCACTGAAATTGTGGAACAGTCAATGATTACAAGAGGCCTATTTATTTTATTTTTTTTTTAGTATAAAATAGGTATAAATATTTCTTATCTGCTTCACAGTATAGGTGTTGTGCAAGTCTGAGATTGAGAGGGGTTGGACTAGATGATCTTCTAGGTCCCTTCCAACCCCTAATATCTGTGAATCTGTGACCTGCCCGAGTACCCAAGTGTGTTTATTTACTGGGGTTCTTTATGGTCCCCGTGAAACATTCTAATCTCTGTTCAAACTGAACCCAGGGTAAATATTTGAAAAAGGCAAAGCTCCCGTGGAAGCCCTAATTTTCAGCTTCAACAGGTTGAGCACCTTAGGAATTACAGCTGACATGTCATGACAACATCTGTTGATGGGTAGATCCTTCTGAGAGCCTCATTAGAGTTTTCACTGGCATCCAAAAGGATTCTGGGAAAGAATTGTTCTGACATGAATCTAAGAGATGTGCACATTGAAATACTACAATTGACTTTGACCTGTCAGTGTCTGTATAAGGAGAATTACCTGTTCTTGGCATGGTACTTGACATGCTGCTTTAGTGAACAAGGATTCTTATTAAAGAACTCTCTGCTCTTTGTATCAAAAGGATTTTGGTAGTGGATGGTGATACAGTGTTCTGTCTGGCTGCAGTTGCTGATTATCCTCTTCAGAGATATGCTGTAGTCTAAACTTCTAAACAGCCAAAGCTGAGCCCAGATTTCACCATGAGGACAGAGAAACTTATTTGTGTGGAAGACACAGATTATATGAACATCTCCGGCAAAACATGAGAGCTGGTCAGCAATAAAAGATGGGCACTGTAAGTCAGAAAGCATTTGGTGGATATACAGCTTGGCTAGCAGTGAAGGCAGGCTTTTTATTGGTACTTAAAGACTGATCTTTGAAGGGCTGATAGGGCAACAGGAAAGATAATGACAAATAATGAAAAAGGAGACTGCTTTGAATAAGAAAGTGTTGATGCCATTGAAGAGTTGGCAAATATTTTTCAGAGCAAGACATTGTCTTGCCCCATACCAGGCTGTGCTAGAGAGGAGGAATAGAGTGTTGGAGAGAGCTGCTTCTAAAGTTGATGTGCATTGGTAATTGAACGGGGAAAAAACAGGGAATGGTTGTCATTTGGCTCTAACCCCAAACATCTAATCACACCCACCTGCAGGTGCTGAGGAGCTGGACAGTAGAAGTGCTCTATAAACCAACACATTTTACATTTACTTTAGTCATGTGCATAACCTTTTCATTTTTAAGCAGAAAAGTCAGTTCAGCTTTAATGATCTGTAGGACCATAGAGAGCTCCCCCAGACCTTGCAAGCCTGACCTCTTTACTTCTGAATCACCAGAACGGATAAGGGCTTGATTAGTTTCAGAATCCAGCCTAACCTTTGTCCTTTTCAGCACAGCTTGTAAGTACCCCTTTCCCTTTGTCACTCCAAAGAACTGATGTGAGCATATGCCATCCTCAATCTGCCACATTCTTATCCAGTCAGGAAACTACATTCATCACATGTGACTTTCATGGTCAATTGTCAAAACAAGAGAAAAAAATTTTGCAATACAAATTAAAGAGTAAACAGAATTTCCAAACTAACTCTATTTCAATTAAATTCTTACAAATCCTGTGTGGAGTAAAACTGTTGAACCAACATGTTATTTAGTTTAAGAATGGATAATTTCTGTCAGAGTCTAAAAGGAAAGACAAAGACTACTACAGTTCATCTACTGACTTGCAGGGTATTGTTGGAAATCAGCTACCTAAGTGTTGTGCCTCTGTATATATCTTTAGTTCCATCTTTGTGATGAAACTGTCCTAGATACACACACGTTTGTGAGCCAGGATAAGGTGCCCTTCAAATGGCCCAGCACACAACCAGAAATGGTGAGCTGTCTGTGTGCTTTGAAAATAAGGACAAAGAGCATTTTGTTGGAGTTGTTACAGATTAGATATTTCATTCTAATTACATGTCTGCAAAACAGTAAAGTTTACAAGAAATAAAAAGCAAAAGGAAAGTCGATATGTCCATCATTAGGACTCACAATTTGCTTATGCAGTAGGGCAAGTAGAAGGAGCACTGGAGAGGTTCTTTGCTTCAAAGTAAACCCTTTGATTGCCTGGGTTCTGCTGCCCCTTGTTTGGTTCCCATTCAACTGATGTGCTCAGGATAGTCGGCATTCTCTATTTGGCAGAACCCAATTAATTCTTTTTCCTTGCTGGTTTTCTCTGCTTCTTCCCTGCTCAGGTCAGAAGGTTAGTTACAGCTGCTCCCTGTCACAGCCAAGTTAGCAAAAAGGAAGAGCACCAAAGTCATGGGAAGCAATCAAGCTGTGAGAGTTCTGTTGTAAATGTTGGCCCTGACTTCCCACGTGAAGCAGTGCTCAGAGAGATCTGTACTAGAGATGTTCAGAGTAAGATTAGGCTTTGAGACACTTCCCATAAATCCTCCTCTGTATTGTTTTAAACAGTGAGATAACAAATGGGTCAGGAAAAAACCTTCCACATTCTTATCATGGAAGGGGAACATATGAAATCTGGATTTCTCCAGGTCCATCCCCATAGCTGTTACTCCTCTGCTCTGCTCTCCTTCCCCAGATCCATACAGCCTGTCCTGCAGTGGTATTTCAACAGAGAGAGGAGTGGGGGTACAATGCTGGGGATGAAACCAGCATGTGGCTTACTCACAAGCTTCTACATTTCAGAGGGCTTTCAGAAAGAGATCTCTCATTTGATGAAGATCCTTTTTTCTGTTTAGTCATAAACAGATGAATCCTATAATAGCCTCTGTTTCCTCTACTACAGGAGGTCTGTATGATTAATAAGATCTCCCTGTAGTGGGTGCCAAGCCAAACAGATGAATGCAGGGCGCATCTGCTGTAGATTAAACATTTGGAAAAAACATTTTATAAATATTTTTTTCCACAACAACATATCCATATGGCAGTTAACTAGGGTATATATTTAAAACCTTGCCTGTACAGTATATAGCCATGCATATGTATTGAATATACTTATTAAATAAGTACTTATGTTGTCACTCAACAGATAGATTTCTGATATGACTTCTAATCTATTTGGGATGTCAAATCAGACTGTTTGAAAGGACCACATGTGCTTTATCAAGCAAAACATGAGAAGAGACTGCTTCTGAGTGGGTGGGTTAGTAGGAAGCAAACCTTTTATTATTTTTCAGACACAAGAATATGTAAGATAATTATCTGGTTAGTATGAGGTAAGTGTAAAATAACATACAGTGAATATGGTTAGAAAGATAAGGTTGTCCTGGGTACAATGAAAACAGCTCCTGAGGAGTGAGGGAAGTTAAACTACTTTGGGATTTCTTAGCTAAAAATCCTAGCATCTAAATTCAGCTTTATTAATGCTTCAGAATACTGAATTATATCTTGTTATAATGAATGTTCAAGACTTACTTATCTAACCAGAATGGGTTAAAGGACTTTACAGAAATAAGACAAATTCTGTTTTTTTTCTATCCCTTATTGTACAATGGTGAATTCCATTTCTTTTTTTTTTCCATGTCTCTCTACCTTCTCCTTGGAGGACAGGACCATAATCTGGATTGATGAAAAATGACATTTTAGCTCAAACTAAAGCAAAATTCAACAAGTAAACATCCAGAGCAGCTATCAGGGCACTCACATAAGTCAGTCTTGTCTCTCAGTATGTTGTTTTTGCAAGACTTAGCAGTGTTATTGTAGGCTGATTTTATGATACGATTTTTTTTGTTTTGTTTTGTTTACTTGTCATGAAACCTAAGATCCTGATTATGGTCCTGTCCTCCNGAACCAACATGTTATTTAGTTTAAGAATGGATAATTTCTGTCAGAGTCTAAAAGGAAAGACAAAGACTACTACAGTTCATCTACTGACTTGCAGGGTATTGTTGGAAATCAGCTACCTAAGTGTTGTGCCTCTGTATATATCTTTAGTTCCATCTTTGTGATGAAACTGTCCTAGATACACACACGTTTGTGAGCCAGGATAAGGTGCCCTTCAAATGGCCCAGCACACAACCAGAAATGGTGAGCTGTCTGTGTGCTTTGAAAATAAGGACAAAGAGCATTTTGTTGGAGTTGTTACAGATTAGATATTTCATTCTAATTACATGTCTGCAAAACAGTAAAGTTTACAAGAAATAAAAAGCAAAAGGAAAGTCGATATGTCCATCATTAGGACTCACAATTTGCTTATGCAGTAGGGCAAGTAGAAGGAGCACTGGAGAGGTTCTTTGCTTCAAAGTAAACCCTTTGATTGCCTGGGTTCTGCTGCCCCTTGTTTGGTTCCCATTCAACTGATGTGCTCAGGATAGTCGGCATTCTCTATTTGGCAGAACCCAATTAATTCTTTTTCCTTGCTGGTTTTCTCTGCTTCTTCCCTGCTCAGGTCAGAAGGTTAGTTACAGCTGCTCCCTGTCACAGCCAAGTTAGCAAAAAGGAAGAGCACCAAAGTCATGGGAAGCAATCAAGCTGTGAGAGTTCTGTTGTAAATGTTGGCCCTGACTTCCCACGTGAAGCAGTGCTCAGAGAGATCTGTACTAGAGATGTTCAGAGTAAGATTAGGCTTTGAGACACTTCCCATAAATCCTCCTCTGTATTGTTTTAAACAGTGAGATAACAAATGGGTCAGGAAAAAACCTTCCACATTCTTATCATGGAAGGGGAACATATGAAATCTGGATTTCTCCAGGTCCATCCCCATAGCTGTTACTCCTCTGCTCTGCTCTCCTTCCCCAGATCCATACAGCCTGTCCTGCAGTGGTATTTCAACAGAGAGAGGAGTGGGGGTACAATGCTGGGGATGAAACCAGCATGTGGCTTACTCACAAGCTTCTACATTTCAGAGGGCTTTCAGAAAGAGATCTCTCATTTGATGAAGATCCTTTTTTCTGTTTAGTCATAAACAGATGAATCCTATAATAGCCTCTGTTTCCTCTACTACAGGAGGTCTGTATGATTAATAAGATCTCCCTGTAGTGGGTGCCAAGCCAAACAGATGAATGCAGGGCGCATCTGCTGTAGATTAAACATTTGGAAAAAACATTTTATAAATATTTTTTTCCACAACAACATATCCATATGGCAGTTAACTAGGGTATATATTTAAAACCTTGCCTGTACAGTATATAGCCATGCATATGTATTGAATATACTTATTAAATAAGTACTTATGTTGTCACTCAACAGATAGATTTCTGATATGACTTCTAATCTATTTGGGATGTCAAATCAGACTGTTTGAAAGGACCACATGTGCTTTATCAAGCAAAACATGAGAAGAGACTGCTTCTGAGTGGGTGGGTTAGTAGGAAGCAAACCTTTTATTATTTTTCAGACACAAGAATATGTAAGATAATTATCTGGTTAGTATGAGGTAAGTGTAAAATAACATACAGTGAATATGGTTAGAAAGATAAGGTTGTCCTGGGTACAATGAAAACAGCTCCTGAGGAGTGAGGGAAGTTAAACTACTTTGGGATTTCTTAGCTAAAAATCCTAGCATCTAAATTCAGCTTTATTAATGCTTCAGAATACTGAATTATATCTTGTTATAATGAATGTTTTAGACTTACTTATCTAACCAGAATGGGTTAAAGGACTTTACAGAAATAAGACAAATTCTGTTTTTTTTCTATCCCTTATTGTACAATGGTGAATTCCATTTCTTTTTTTTTTCCATGTCTCTCTACCTTCTCCTTGGAGGACAGGACCATAATCTGGATTGATGAAAAATGACATTTTAGCTCAAACTAAAGCAAAATTCAACAAGTAAACATCCAGAGCAGCTATCAGGGCACTCACATAAGTCAGTCTTGTCTCTCAGTATGTTGTTTTTGCAAGACTTAGCAGTGTTATTGTAGGCTGATTTTATGATACGATTTTTTTTGTTTTGTTTTGTTTACTTGTCATGAAACCTAAGATCCTGATACATGATTTAAAGAACCTAATTCTTGAAATGTTTCTAAGAGTTTTCGTAACTGGCCTTCCAGTCTAGCAGCCAGAAAGAGCAAAAATCAGTCCTTCAATATTCCATATGTGCTTGCTTGTTGTCTTGCTAAGAATGAAGGCCTGGTTTGCGTGTGGACATGCAAAACTGGGGCACTTATCTGAAGAGAAGAGCTCTCTGAATCTGACGTTTGCTCTAGGAATGGCTAGTGCTTGTCAATTCATGTCTGTCTGGCTTCTAAGAATGTGGATTTCCAGACCTTACAGCATGATATTTGCAACCAGACATGACGTTTCCCCACATGCTCTCACACAGATTGCAGAACAGAGGAAAATAATTGCCTAACTTTGCTTTTATCACACACCATTAGGTACTTAGCTGACTTCATCAAGAAAGACAAAAAGCGCCTCATGTTCAAGAAACTTTTAATATTCATGTTCTTTACACTTTCAGACTTTGCTTCCAAAATGATTTGTTTTGTGATGTTCTCACCATTGTTTTCCATACACTTCTCTGAGGGCAGGTGTGAGCACAGAGGGAGGCAGTTCCCTCCCCTCAGGTCTGAAATAGTGGCTCAATGGCTTGTATCTGTCTGCTTTAGGAATTTAGTTCTTCATGGCCTACTTGTCCTTGATATGCTCCTGAACTGCAAAATGCCACTTTACTATTTCAATAATATTGAATTTCTTTCTTTTTTTATTACTCAAAATACCTGTAGAACCTTGGAACAAATCACTGAACAAAATTTTCAGAAACTTCTTGGAAACAGTGGGAAACTGATGAATTTGATCTGGGAAATCTTCAAGTGGTCCTTTTGCATCTGGATTGAAAACAAAGTATAGAATGTGAAGCCTGTCTGAACACATCTAATTTTCAAAATATCTGTCTGTTGAGTCCTGGTGTAAACCCTCATTAGTGATTTGTGATGTTCACAGCAGATTCCCTACACGTGTCAAATCCATACCTTAAATTAATTTGAAACTAGATTTAGTTACACGAGCTTAGAGAAGGCCATTCTTACTGTGGTTTAACAAAGGCTTATTTTAGGTTGATTCTGATTTGTTTCAAATGAATTAAATGTACATTGATATAACCTAAGTTTAAATTGTTTTAATGGTGTCTCACAGACCTTTGTACTGGTTTAGCAGAACAGATTTGTTGTAGCACTTCATTTAAGTCTTCATGTATCCTGGATTCCAAAACTGGGTAACTAAGGTTTTCCTAGTGTAACCATAAGGCTGCACCACCTGTAGGTCTCCATGCTGGGGAATTTATGCAGCTGCTCAAAACACACAGTGCAAGCCAGAGATAATAAATGATGCAAACACCTCCAGTGCTGCCTGAGTGTTCTGGGTAGGAACCTCCCATGCATGTGGACAGAGTCAATCCAAGAAGTGAGTTGGGATAATTTGCCAGCTGTTCCCACAGCATCCTGTAATAATATGGAAAGATCATTGTGAAGGGAGAAGGTGCCCAGACAGTCCCTGTGGTAGCATCAATAACATCCATCAAGGAAGCTGTTCTTAAGAGGCGGCCTGGAGCCGGCGTGGGCCGGGCTCCTTGGGTAGGGTGGAATCACCGGAGTTTGCAGACCCTTTTGCTAGATGGTTACTGCCAGGTCTTTGCCAGTCTTCCCACATCTTACACAACTGTAAGAGAACACAGGGTACTTACTCATTGTGGCTAAGGAATACTTTCTTCCTTGTGGAAAAAAAAAAAAAAGTTTTATTTTTTTCATAATTAACTGAAGAACAGCTTATTTAAGTGAAAAAACAGGACGGTGAAATGGGGTTAACAGACTGCATCTTTATTTGAAATTTTATTTGAAACTGCATCTTTATTTAGTTATTCTCAGTTAGTTCACCTCAGAGGTAAAATGGAGTTGGGAGGTGGGTCCCTCTCTCCAGCTCGTGTGTTCCTGAAAGGTCTGCGTGTACTGAGCCATGATGCATTGGCCTTAGCTCTCCTGTTGGCACTGACCTGTTTGAGACATGGCTGCTTAACTGTGCAGCATCCCCTGCTCTCCCAGTTAGTCAGAGATTGGGGTTGCCTCTTGCTATGAGCCCCCTCATTGTCAGAGGAACACCTGGAGACTATGAACAGACTTCAGTCCTGCCACATCATTACCAAAATTCCAAACCAAACTTACCAGCAGAAATTAGAGAAAAAAACCCCAACCACTTTTAACAAGAAACTTCTAACCATGAAAAGATCTTTTCTAGGAAAATGTTTTTCATTTTGCAAAAAAAAGTGCTCATCATTGGAAATACAACCCCTTTTCATTAAAGACAGAAGGATGGAGAAATCTGGACTATCCTTTTGTAGGGCTTTCGGTAAAAAAATATAAATTAGTTTTTATTGACAAAAATGAAGGAAAAATAAAGCACTCCACATTTCCACATGAAAAAATGCTTTTCTGATCATCTAGAGTTGAAGCAACAGTCAATGTACAGTTCTGTTGCTTATGGCTGAGGACTTTTAGCACCTCTCCTGTGGTCAAGGATCCAATAGAGTCTGATGTTCTCGAAGGTGAGAAGTGCATTCAGTGAATAAACATCAGTTTGGGGCTGGGAAAGGGAATGATAAACTTTTATCTTAAACCATTACTTTAAACTCTCTATGTAAGATGCCCATGGTTCTCAGCCAATATGGTTTTGTGACTTAGCTACATTTCCTGCCAGATTATTCAGATGGATACAGATCCCTTGCTCCTGCAGTGTGGAAACCTGAATAATAATTTCAGCTGCAGAAAACTCTGGTGAATTGCTGGCCTACTTTACTTTCCCAGGGGAAAGGTGCACTTCTCTAATTCAGGAGCCATTGCTTTGGCAGATGGCTCTATTTACTCAATGAGCAGGTCAGGACAAGAGGAAAAATGGAACATAATCCAAGAGTATCCAATTAAAGGTAGCTCTGTGCAACTGTACCAAAGTCATTGCTGTCAAAATCTCTAGGGAGTGTGTTCATTTTTTAGCTTTGTTTCCTAAGGAAATGAGGCTGTCTGCCTGTCTACCTGTCTGTCAGCATCTGTCCTCAGCCATTAATTTATTAATCTGTTTGCTGCTATCAAGGAAAAATGACTGGAGAGTTTTCAAAGATACCAAATTCCAACAAAGTTAACGGACCTTGGCAGCTGAGACAGACCCAAAGAGCCTCCATGGAGGGACCAGCAGATGACACAATATCTAACCATACCCAGACTGGGTTGCAGACCCCACACCTAGCACAGTAGCCTGCTCTTGGCAGCGGTGTCCCTGTCAAGTGAAGAAGCTGGCAAATCACCATCCATGCTGCTTTCAGAAGAACATTGCAACTGTCTCTTCACAAAGACCTGAGCCCTGACCCACTCGCCTTTAACAGCTGTGATGGAACCATAGTGTAGGAGCCTTCTTAGCAATAGACAGAGCTCAGCTACTCATCTGGGTGCAGCTAGAGTGCCATTAAAATGCTGTGCTGACTTAAGGCTCAGATCACTATACTGGGGGTAGGTACTGCTCTAAAAGTACCAACTTAGGTAAGTAAAGTAGTACCAGGTTTGGAGACAGAAAAGCTCTTAGGAAAAAAACAAAACAATAAATCGAAAAAAAACTACCAAGAAAACATTGTGGAGTCCCAAAAAATTGAACCTTGTGTATATTAAATTTCATCTGTTTTGACTGAAGCTCAAAACTGGTTTTGGAATCAGATGTAAACATTAGTATTATTATGTCTTTTTTAATGCTGAGGAAGAAAAATATCATTTGCTTCAGTTTTCCTGGAATTGAAAGAACAGTGGGAGATGGCAGAGCAGGTTCAAGTTTCAGCTGATTATTGGATTCATTAGAAATGGTCTGTCTGAAGCAAACAATATAGGCAAACCCTGCAGAAAACAGGCTGAGAGGGTTTGGATTTTTATTCCTTTGTATGTTGTCCACCCATGAAAATTAGGTAGCTGGAATTATTTCAAGTCATTTTTTCATTTTGTTGGTAAATAGGCATGCACTTGTTCTGAGGTTTGAGTCCCTCACTGTTCACTTTATCCATGGGAGAAAGGAAAAAACATAAATGAAGCTCAAACAATAAAACCTCAGCAATGTGTCAGGCCAGTTATTATTACATGATTTCAGGCTTTGAAAGGTCATTTATGTTTTCCAAGTTGGATTTATTTTTTACACTTATTTGTAATATTACCTCGCTGTGTTTCATAATGTCAGGGAAAATGTCTGGTTTCAGGCCTAAAATGTCAAAGCAGCATTTTCAAAATCACTCAGCACTGAGCCAAATGTTTTTCTATTGGAGTCAGGGGTAACAGTCCCATTTGCCTTAGCAGACTTGGGCTAGTGCTAAACATGATGGAAATCCATCTTTGTTACCACTTCTGCGTATTTCCTTTCCTTCTCCTCTTCCATAGGCCTATTCCTAGGTGGCAAGTTCTAGTATGAGAAATAAAAACATGATATTTATGAGTCTTGGATTCACTTTCTATCCTTCCTTATGACTATAGGTTAAATCATAGAACGGTTTTATGCCTCAGTTTGCGCCTAAGTGACACATCAAATTGCCATCTCAGAGGGCTTCACAGTTCACCAGCACCTGGGGATGACAAAAGTGCTGCTTAAGTAGGTGCCAAGTATATATTATGGAATAAACAGTTCCCATAGTGTTGTGAGAAGTAATATAGATGAAGCTGATGCAATGTAGACATATGTCTCCATCTGTGCCTCCATCTTAGGGAGTTATTCTGGATGATGCCGACTGCAACAACCAAGAATTTCCCTGGGAAGGAAAATTAGGCTTTAAAAATACTGATTCTTATCTACTGTTGATACACATTTCCAAGTAGCTTTTTCATTGACTTTGTCATGATGAAGACAAAAAAGAGCCCAGAGGACAAATTAATTTGCTGTTCTAATAACTATGATTCAAAGATAGTTTTTATCCATGATTTGTGTCCCAGTCAGCAGACTGGTGAAGCACATCTGTCTGCTGCAGCAGTAGGTAGAGCACTTGGTGCCATATTAAGAATAGCACTTCTTTGCCTGCTCTAGAGAGATCTCATGGCTTCAGTTAAAAGTATCGCCAGATAAAGAAACTGCTAGCGCTCAGATTCTTTAATCCCCTAGACAAGATAAATCCAAGATTCCCCTCTCGCTGTCTGCTCTCTCCTGTACCTTGCATTTCTATCACATCCACTTGGAGTAAGCTGATAAGAGATTGTTCAATGAATGTGTTCACCACTTCTATATGGCAAGGATATTTCCTTGCTTTATGAACATTATTGTTCTTCCTAATTATCATTCTTCCTTCCTTCTGTTTTACTGAAGAGTAGATTTGCTCTGATAGAAGGGTATGAGCTCTTTGTGGGGGTTTTTCATGGTGAGTTTTTGGTAGCACAGGGCCATTAGCAGTACTGCTCTTCACCCTGGCTAGATGTATGATACTGGTAGAAGCAGCTCGTACACTTCTTGGCCTCTCAGAGAACCTGGTAAAGTAGAAATTCCTGCTGTGATGCTTGTACATGTTCCTCTGTCATGCTAGCTGGAAGCAGGGAACAGAGCAAGGATTTGGCCCCAGGATAACGAAGCAACAGCAACAAATAAAATTCTGGTCCTAGAGCACTGGTGGTAGTGAGGGCAATAGTCAGTCTCAGACTATGGTATCCATTTGTGCAGAAAGGTTAAGGTCTCAAGTTTTCCATGAGAGAGCAGGGATGCTGCTTCAATTTAGTGAATGTTTTCCTGTTTTCCAACCTACTCCTTGCATTGTACCCTCTTGTCCTTGTTTAGGGACGTGATCTAGGAAAAGCCATGAGCTAGAAGAACCATATATAGGTAACATTAACTTTTAATTAATTACTTCTGAAATTAATAATACAAATGGATACTAATACACATTTATTGACTGGAGAAGATATGGAGTCAAAGAAGGAAGGGAGCTTGTTTTACTGGATAAGATTAAGACTGCTTTAATCAGAGAAAAAAAACCAGTATCTCTGGTTCCTCCTATTCTGTGTTCTTAGATATAAAAATGTTTCATAATATTGGAAAGCTTTGGCCTTTGAGGATTTAATGCTGACCCCATAAAAAGTTGTGTAACTGCTTCAGTTTACAGTGAGAGAAATAAACCTAGTGCTCAGGATTATGTGTGGCAGTATTTGCAGGAAGTAGCTCTTGAGCAATAAAGCTCAGCAATAGTAACTTCACCATTTGCTTTTACAGTCAGATGGTCATAATTCCACTGAATGTTGTATTAAAAAAATCTCAGAAAAGTGTAATCCAGTCTTTTATTATAATATGATCTTGCAGAAAATCTTGGATTTTATTTTTTTTTTCTAGATGATTGAAAGACTTGCAAATAACTTCACTTTCTGAGGGAAATTGAAGCACACGTTTGAGCAGTTTCCATTCAGACCCATTTCTGAGAAAGAAACAACAGTCTGATTTCTCCATCTCATTTGGGCTGACCTCCCAAACATCACTGCCTAGGCCAGGGGACAAAACAGGAATCCAGAGGTGATATTAATTGAGGGCCTTTTTAATGAGATGGAATTTAATATTTTCCCTTTATGGCTGAAGTTTTCTTTTCAATGACTTTTCATACAGTTCTTATTGTCAGGGCTTGCTTGTCAAGAAAGAGAATTAAACATTCATTTTGGAGAAACTCACCAGTGCAAAAATTGTTTCTTGAACAATTTCCCATCTTAAGGAAATTAAGAAAGTTTGGTTCATCCCTACTACTATCAACAGGTAGGAGTTACCATCTAAGGGCCTGCAGCACTGAGACTTTCAGGCCAGCTGGAGATGCTTTCTAATCTGGGATGCTGTAACCACAGTGGCCCTTCAGCCTTTTGGAGATGCTGACATTTGCAGAAACGAGCTGAGTGTTTTACCGTGTTTTAGATCATGCATTTAATTTGCATGCCAGTGGGCCACTGATTTTATATTTTTTCTTCTATTTGTTATTTTGTGCTTTTTTTTTTTTTTATTGTTCATATAGTCATATTTCTCAATTAAGACCATCAAACATTGGCAGTAAATTAACTGAGGGGCTAAATGGCCTCTTGTTTTTTCTCTGCTGCTCCTGACTGGCACCTGGAGAGGAAAAGAAAGGGTAGATCAAGATCTTGGTCTCTGTACTATACAGTAACTTTCTTCTTTCATGGTCAGCTTCTATTGAAAATCTACTTCTTTATTTTGACTTTAAAAGAGGGGTAGTTTCCCAACCTGTGTTCTCTCTTGGCACTTAGGGAGAGAGTCTGAAAGGTATAAATGGCCCAATTCCCATGGAAAGCGTCTGTAACTCCACCATCCCATCAGTCAAATTGTGCCAGAGATGAGCATGCTGGAACGAGTTGGAGAGTTCTGGCATCAGTGATGTGCTCTGGCCAGTGATGGTGCCAGCTCTGACGAGGGTCAGAACCACCCAGGTACCCTGTTGGGACGCTCACTTTTTATTCCTCTCAAGGTGATTCCTAGAACTGTAGGCTGTTAGGGGAAGGCTGAGGGATGGTTTGTACAACCTTCTTTCCAGCTGATTAGTGTGTCAAGCACTTCCATGGCCTATGATAGGGTTGCCTGGCCCCCTAAATCAACCCTGAGCTGCCTCCTCTTCTGCATATTGTCTGAATAGAGAGGATGCTCTGCTGTCCTGCACAGCCTTGACATCTGACTGCTCTTGGGCACTCTGGAGCCCATGGGAAGCTGAGAGCACACTGAAGTTTCTATAGACTCCCATGCCTAAAGATGTTGTAGAATCAAGGTCTTCCAACATTAAAATAAATTGCTCCTCTTGAAGATGACATAATTACCAAGTCATTCACCGAAATTAAAACAATTAGGAAAGGCAATGTCAGCAGCAGCAATAATCCTTTAATTCAAAAACAATTTCTTAATAAGCCTTACAGAAAAACCACTGGAAATGGTTGGCTCTGATCCTTAGAAAGCCCTGTGCAGCTATGTCAGGATAAATCCTCACTTGGAATTTGCTTAAGCAAGTTCTTAGGCTGAAGCACGACTGTCCAGACCAGTCACATGCCCGGCATTCAGCTGCCACGTGGCCTGCCCCAGCCATCACCATCTGCTCTAGCGTGACGAAGGCTGAGGTGATGTTTGTGTCAGGCTGTGAGTAATGAAACAGGACCAAGGCTCATTACCCAGTCTGTGGAGATGAAACACAATCCAGTCAAGTGCGCATTCCTGAGCTATTTCTGAACCTTTCCATCTCTGCAGCTCCCTCCTGAAGCTGACTCACCCAGCTGCATGCCTTAGGTGGGAAGGTGTTTCATGCAGAAGGAGACCTCTTGGTCTTTCCACTCTCTGCCCTCTGGTGGCTTCAGCATCTCACTGAAACACTGTGATGCAAACATGGCTTTGTGTTGTACAGATGGGCAAATTCTTTCTCTCTCGCTGTTGTGTCAAAGCATCATGTATCATTTCAACAAGAATTAGAACATTTCTAGAAATAGTCAAAATACATCTTTGCAATCACGTAGAACGTGGCAAAATCAGATGGAATGAAAGTGCAAAATACCCTTTAATTTCAGTCTGTAAATCAGACACGTCTGCATGCAAATGGATTAACATGCCAAAAACATAACTTGAGGCTAGAAGTGTAACATCACTCAGTAAATTAACATCAATAATTATAAGCTGTAAACAGAAGCAGATATAATTAAGATTTGAAGCCCAAGGGTTGTATATGCCTGGCTGCAACTGACATCATCAGACACTGTGATCTTGATGCTCAAGTCCCCTCTGGAGACAGCAAAGTTACAAACATTACCCTACATGGAAATAAAGTGTCAACATATTAGGAATGTTTGCAAAGTTCCTCTTTCTCTCTATTCTAAAGACAAACAGGGCTCTTTCACAAAGATGAAAAGAAGAGTTTCCAGTGTGATTCCGTTGTTGCACCTGCACTCCTTGCAGCTGAAGAGCTCAGAACATCGTGTCAAAACATTCTTTTTCAAAGGGTTAAATTAAATGGGTTGTTACAGCACCCTGCAGATAGAAAACTGTCCCTAAAGAGTAGAGGTTATTGTGTTGCTCAATTTGCAAGGGGGAGATAAAGAGGAGAGGGAAGGAGGGAAGGGATAATATAACTAAACTGTGAGCTTCTGAGCTGTGTGGAAAGAAAAAAACCAAAACAGGTCCTTGTGTTTGAACTACCCTTTCAGAGCTTTGAATCATACTAATCATAAAGAAAAAAAATCCAGGATAGGAACTTAATCTGAAACTATTTGAGTGTTTTTCAGGATCTGGAGGTTATTGGTACCTTTAAATAGAATATTCAGAACTTTGCAGAGAAACAAAGCAGTTCTATACTTATCGTTATGAGGGAAAAACCCCAATGCATTAAAAGCCAGTGTTTCAGCAAAGGCAGCAGCACCAACAGAGAATTTGATCATGGTTTGAGCTAAAGACTGGACTGTGACAGTACATTTTGTGGGTATAATTTGCCTTTAGACTTGTAATTTTCAATGCAGCATTTGTATCACTGGAACTCCTTCTGTAGAGGCCCTTACACAAGTGACAAAGTGTCTTATGTTGTGTAGGGATTTCCTTTTTTCTAGGAACAATTGTTTGTGGTATTTGTGCACTCAGAGGAAAGTGATGCAAAGGCCAGGCTGCTTTGGCAGTGGTGGGTATCAGAAATTAACCCTCTTTCAGGTCCAGAATGGTTTTTGTGTCTGCACATAACCCAGGTATGAGGCCTGGGGCAAAGCTGAAAGAACTTGGCCCTGTTCTCAGTGATGTAATTAAACCCAGATGCTGGGAGCTGCCCTGTTTGTATCACGGTAAGATAGTATTTGTGTGGGGAAACCCGAAGATGGAACTTGAGCTAAATGCAATTTAACTTCACTTAAAGGTATCTGTCAGAACATTAAAAGGTGGCCGAAGTGTCCAACAGGAACATCATGTTGTCCTTAAGGTGGAGGAAGGTGGGGCTGTGCTTGCAGTTGAGGAGTCTGCATGGAGGTAGATGGGTGATGTTAGGGTGACACTTCTAGTGACCTACATGTTTGTGGCACTTCAGGATCTGCCTCTCGGGTGGCTTTGAAATGGTTCCTATCAGGGTTTCAGCAGAGCTTGGAAAACATTCAGACCGAGAAGGGAACATGTTGCCAGCACATTTTTACTACAGAGGGGACCTGTGAGGTGTTAAACTTCCTCTCCCTCCAGTGAAACACAAGTCCATGAGCAGGTCTGTCTGCTCTATCTCAGGAGCCTGCCTAAGCACAGAGAACATGATCCTAAGCTGTTTGCTGGCTAGGGGAGGAAAAACTTTGTAAGGCTGAGCCCAGGAGGCCACCTCAGGGTGGAACTGATACCAGACACGGGGCTAATGTGGACTTGTAGCTGGGCCCGCTCTGTCGTGTGTAGTAACCTGCTGGGAGCACCCTGGAGGCTGTGCCAGCACATGGTGCCATGTGGCTGTACCAGCTCTCAGAGCCTTTCCTGGAGCAGTCCAGCTCGAGGTGTAAACCTGCTTCTGCTCAGGCAGCATGGCAGAGAAGAGACAAGTCTGATCAGACACCAAAATTAGTATGAATTTTCTCCAAGAAAACAGCCACTGATGAGTGTTGGAGTTGTCGTGTCAAGCAAAACAGAAGCAAAGCTTTTGGTTCTTGGCTTCACAAAAGAGCAGAAAAGAACTGAAGCTTAGCAGAACTGCTTGCTGTTTGTAGTGATCTTAGTGGTTTGTGGGGAGGCCACATCTTAGGAAGTTATTGCTGGTAACAGGCACGTACAAAGAGGAGATTGGAAAAAATGGTGTAACAAGTTTGTCTTGATCCTCCTGAAATATTTTTGTTTCCACTAAAAGATACAGAAATGGTAATTTCACAGTAAGAAACTGCTTGGCCAGGAAATTATTATGTGAGGAATTTTGCTTCAATGGTTGATTTAAAAAAAAACCCACAACCTCAAACTACGGCTGCAGGCTGGTGGCAATCTTCCTCCTCCTCCTCCTCCCCCTCCCCCCACAGTGCCCTGTCATGGTGACAGAGTGTGTGCATGTGCCTGGAGGTTGGGGAGGGGGAGGTTGGCAGGGCAGCAACACACACAGTGCCCAGGCACTGCTGAGGAGCTGCTTGGTGCAGGAACCCCCAGCTGTCTGGGTAGGACAGAGGCTGAGGGTGCTGCTGGGCTCTTTCTGCCCCTGCCCCCCTCCAGTCTGCTGTTAACTGCCTCATACTGCCATCTTGGACTATTTATTGCCTACTTTCCCCATGTCATCCTCTACCCTGCCTGGAAGTCAAACAAGATGAAGACAGCTGAAGTGTTACTCTAACTTGCAGCACCTCTATAAATCTCTTAGGAAGGAGCCAGTGTAGCTTTACAAGTGTGATGTCTTTTTATTTTATTACCCAGCATGCAGTACATGAAGTTGTTTTCCCACAATGTATAAATTTAGTGAGGGAGAAACCCCAATCTTTCCCATCTCTGCCACCAGCAGCCTTGCTGAGATCCAGAAGCACACGGAAATGCTTCCACTGCTAAATTCTGAATGACTAGAAAATAGGTTAAAAGTGCTACTTTGTACTGTAGCACTTTACAAAAGTGTGTTTTGTTTGACAGGACTTAATAAAAAAAAATCTTTTAATCTCTGTCACTGTAGGTAGGTGGGAAGGCCAAAAAGTCTAAATGTTTTAAAGGAAAATTTTAATTAGTATGCAAATTTGACTTTCTGCATTAAAATGTCATTTACTAAGTAAATGTTGTTGCACTGGAGGTTCAGATATCTGATCATTTTCTGTCAAGGTGCCTTTGCAAATTTCCTGAATGTAATAACAGCATTTCAAAAACAAAATGAAATCCTCCTTTTGTTGCAATGCATTGGGTATGCTCCACCACAGGCTATGTGACTAGAATATCTTAAATCAGCCACCAGCTTATAGCACTCTTTCTTTTTCCCCCCACTTTGCAAATTGTGTTCTTCTCTCATTGCCTGCAGTTTCCTGAGGCAGGGGAGCTGAGAAACCTACCCCTGCATTTCATAAATTTAGATCATTGAAGGATACCAACAAAATAATTACAAAAGCTGTTGTAGACATTACAGTCAAAGGAAGTAGTAGTCTATTTATTGTCAATTACCACTGAAGCTTCCATCAGTGATCAGCATTTACAGTATTGGAATAGACCTGTGCACGTTTTGAGTTGACTGGTTTCATTGTTTCAATAAAATACACGTATTCCTGTCTGCTGGAGGAGGTCAAGAACAAGATCAATGGTTGAAGGCCCATCCTTGCTTTTAACAGAGAGAAAAAGGATGTTCTAATATAAAAGTGATGGAAGAATTGTGAGGGGAAAAAAAATAACGGGGAGGGGAGAATGTTTCATAAAGGCAGGAAATTCCAAATTTAGATTTTCGTTCAGTGTCTGTGGGGTCAGTGGCTGCTTCTAGCTGCCATTGAGTGAAGGGGCTGTCTCAGACTACACCTTATATGGAGCTCTTTGGGGATCAGAAAACATTGCACATGGGGGCCATATGTTCAGTGCTTGCCACCATTTATTGAGAGCTGAGGCTCAGGCCTGAAAACGGATTTAAACTCCATATTTAGAGCTCTTAAGTACAAAATAAGGTATAAATTCTCACGGAAGTTGAAGACAGAAGAGAAAAAGCTGTGACCCAAACTCAAAGCAGGGGGGAGTTGGTTTCTAGCAGAGCTGAAGAGCCTGCCCCGCTGAATCCTCCGTCCCTGCCAAGAGTTCTGATGTCAGGGCTAAGGAGGCTGAGGGATGGGAGTGCGGGAAGGTTGCTTCTGAACTGTGCCCCTCTGTGTCTGCCAGAGGTGAAGGAAACAGGAATATCTCCTGTGTGGAGGGTGGGAGACCACTCCTTCCCACCTTGGCCTCCTTTTACATTGATGCAAATTTGCCTGTCCACCCCCAGATACACTGGAGCTCATAAGTAAGGTGGCCTTTGGTAAACCTTTCAGGTTTTGTGTCTCTGTCTGAATAATTCCATAAACTGGGTGTCCCACATGAGCGTAAGATGTGTGATCTGGAGTTCCTGATCTGGATACTTCTTGCAGTAAACCTAAAAATGAGATCTAATCCATTGCAGCTGTGGTGAGACGTTCTTTGTCCCTCCCAGTCTCATGGTAATTTGCTCATATGCTTACTTGTATTGTCACCTTGGCTGGAAGCTGGTCCATGAAGAGTCACTAACCTTCTGATCTCAAAGCTGCCATTCATGGCAGGGTTGAGACATGTCAGCAGGAAAACATGCCCCGTTAATGCCTGTGCCTCACCACTGAATAAACACCAGACACCAGTTCCTGCCATTGTTAATTTGATCCATTTGATGAGTATGAAATTTGTGTGATGAAAGAACCTATAGTGGTTTTTTCTTTTGCTAGTTAAAAAACAAAGCAAAACTCCACTGCATATGAATGTTCTTACTGTGTTAGCAATTTTTATATCATATTGGCAATGTTGTAAACAAAGATTCAGACTCCTCAGTTCCCCAGAGCTCCTGGTAATTATAGCAATGATTGCTGGAGCATGAAGAAAGGCATGTGGCAAAATGGCCATCTTGGCTTCCTCTGTCTCATCCTCCCCTCTCCTGATTACCAAGTCCTGTTTGCTCAGTTTACTAGACAAACACATTGTTTGCTGTTTGCCAGGGCAGATGTTTGTTTAATTCGTCACCTTCTGCTTCCTTCCTGAGGCTGAGGAAAGTTGTACTGTTCACCGTATTTTCTGTTCTGTTTCCAACACCTCTCCCCTGCCAGCCAAGGTGCAGAAAGGAGGAAGGACAATGGTTGCTTTGGAAATTATTTATTCAGCTCATGAGCAGTGATTCCACGTGCTAGCATTTCTAGGACCTTCCCCACCACCATCTCCTGCATCCCATAAATGACACATTACAAAACACACAGAACACCTCACTGGGTTGTCCCACTGTGCAAAGAGGCTGTATCCAGCCACTGAATATTTTCATGTAAAGAACACACCTTTTATTTTTTGAGAGAGCATGAAGATCCCAAATTGAACTGACCTGTGCTCTGATCCATCTGGGTCCTGCTTGAACAATCCTGCTATGGAGGCCTGTTACTGCTCAAGAGAGCATTTGCCTCGTAGTCTGGACCAAGTACTGTCAGACTGGCTGCAAAAAGTCTGCACAAAACCTGTGTGTCACTTAGTGCTGATTTGAGGGCTTCAGAGATGCAAAGACAGGGAGCTGGCTTTCTCTGTCAGAAAACACCTTGCCTTTAAGTAAGGCCTGAGAGAGACTGGAGAAATGGCTTTACAGAGCAGCATGTAACTCACTAAATCTCTAGGGTTAAGACTCATCTGTGTTCTAAATGGAACTCTTGCCACTGAAGTCTGTGTTCCAGGAGTCTCAGCAAGAATTTGGATTTATTCCCACTCCTTTATCCCTCCCTTCCATCGTGTTTTTGTGTGGCTGGCACAGTGTGCTTTCTCCTTCCCTGCAAATTCCTTCACAAATTTTTGGCTTTGTGCATCTCTACTTATTGCTGTACTCGTGCATCTGGTTTCTCTAAAGCTCTGTGGCTCTGGTTACTTTCCCTCCCCAAAGGATGGCTTTACAGACCCAGCAGCAAACCTGAGAACTTAACTCTAAATGGATCCAGTGCCACAAAAGGATCAAGATACGTTCTTTAATAAACAATATAGTGTCATTGCTCCTGATCAGCTTGTGAATGTTCAACCAATCCAGACCTAGTTACTTCATTTACAGCTATCAATGCAGAACGGGGCTTTTATCTGCATCTCTCTCTACCCATTTTTCTGTACATAAAGAAGTGCTGTATTCGTGATCAGAACCATTTGTTGCAAATTGAACACCTATAAATAATGAATAGGCAATATGGGTTATTTGTTAGAGACTGAAAAAACCTATATATAGGTTTGTTACCCCTTTGCAGAAGCCAGGTAGAAACCCTAGAGGTTTTGCAGTATGGAGCTGACATGGTCAGGAGTGTGTCACTCACAAAAGCTGTGTGAGCATTTGTAGTTTGGTATAGTATTATTTCCTCAATAGTTTTTTTGTTGTTTTTTTTTTTGTCTCAAGAAATCACTTTGGAATTAATTCTGCTTCTGATCCATTGGAAAAACTACTACCTGCTTCATCACAAGTTTTCTTACAGGAAATATTCCTAATTCATGGAATTGTCTTATTAACTTCATCTTGTATCTTCTGCACAACTGGAATATCCTTATTGAGAAAAAAAAGAAAAAAAAAAAGAGTGCCAAAATTACCCAGTAGAACAAACTCTACACTTGTTAGTAGTACAGAGAGCTTCCGGGGACAAAGAAGTGGTGCCAATGTGATTTGGAACTGAATTTGGTTTTGAGTTCTCCAGAAGAGTGAATCAGAGCCTTGTATATGGCAACAACATAATTCCCTTGATTCCTTTTCTGTCTCGTTCTTATCACAACTTTCTTATTTCTGAATTTTCCAACTGCCATATACTGGACAGACTGTTTCAAAGATTTTCATATTACAGCCCTCTGACTCTTTTTTGGCTATCATATTCTATAGCAGATTAATTTAATAAACCCTTTCTTGTTGAGATCATTGCCCCAAGAAAGCAACACCTTCTGTTTTCTGTCTCGTTGTCCTAAAAGACGAGTGTCTCTAAGGCTGTGAATCTTCTCTCTCTTCATTTGTAACCATACCTGCAGTTTTGGTATTGTTAGCAGATAAAAACATCTTACAACTGATATTTCTATTTAAATCATTCAGGACGAGTGTCATTGAAACCCCTTCAGTAGTCTTTGGTAACAGAGGAGGTTATCTCAGGATTTGTGGCATTATTTTATGAAAACTATGGGGATTTATGGGAGGCAACCTCTTCATGATTTTACCTAGCTGGAAAGGTAAAAGATATTTGTTGGAAGTGATCCAAAGCACAATGACATCAGTGGGAATCTTCTGACAGACTGAAAGCCTGTGAAGCAGCAGTGCAAATGCAGTGACTGAGGAACAGAAGGTAGCTGGGAGATAATGCCTTTTGACCATAAATACTTTGTGGTGCAGCTGACTTTGGTTTCTTAGACAACACTTGTGTGCTGAAATACTGAACTCCCTGAAGCACAGTTATTGTCTTCAACTCATGACTACTTCCAATAAAGGGTAATGCAAAATGCCTTCAAAAAGGCCGCCAGCCAAATTCTTCTCTTGTTTATGTGCTCATAACAGATCAATGAACAAAATTCTCCTTTCACTTCCACTGGTATGAGAGGTGACTCCATTTCAGCCTAGTGAGGGTCTACTGTGGGGAAAAAAAACCCAAAACATTTTATGAGAGACATAAGTGAGTCTGCTTATTGCAGCTCAAGTTTATAAACGTAAGTGAAGGCAGAATTGAGTCCTGATTTCCTGTCTACTGCATTTCTCTCTTTTTGTCATGGCAGCTGGGTGGATGGAAACTCCCAAGATTTCTCCAGCCAAGTCATCTTTCACCACTAAAGCTATACTGACTCACAGAATAGATTAGACTGTCACACTAAACCTGACAAACAACATTTAATATGTCTCAGATTGCGTCCGGGCAGATATCCCTGTAAACTACTGTCTCTACCATGCAGATGTTTCCCATCTCTTTAGGAACAGCTTTGCTGGTTAGAAAAGAGGCTGTCTGCTCTACCCTGCTCTGGAACCCACAGAGCCTTGGTGGGCTGATGATGCACCAGCCTTTTCCCTCTGACACTGCTTCTGGGCACTTCAGAACTGTGCTGCTGCCGTTCCAAGGAGCAATACATCAGTGCTGCCTGTCCTCTGTAAGGCAGAAGCAAGGTGAAGCTGTGGTCTGTGCTTGAAGGTCTCCCTAGGTGACTCCCATTGAGGCTAACAGGGGGCTTCTGAGTTTCTGAAGGAAATATTTAACAGTCTTTCCCAATTTTCCTTCTTCCCCCTTTATTTTTCACAGAAACCATTCTATTTTACCTTTTGCTAGCAAAATTAATAGGTGTTTGAATAATGCAGGGCTGTTATTAGCTGTTCTGTATTTATTTTCCTCTTCTAACTGTTCTTTCAACTTGCTCCAGCCTTAGGTTTCTGGTTTTTTGTTTGGTTTGTTTGTATTTTTTTTTAACTAGCTCTCCACAAGCTGCCTCCATCCCAGATTGTTTGTATTTGAAAGACTTCTACATTTTGCTGGTGCTAATCTTCACATCCTCACTTATTCCCATTGGCTTCTGTTGCCCTTTTTCCTGTTGAGATGGATTTCAGTTGTATCCTCTCCAATTGTTCTTTAACTTTTTCCAGCTCTGTGCAGTCAACTTTCTGGCACACCATAGGACTCCAAATTGAAATTCCTCTGGGCAGTTCACATTTCCTTAAATTTCCATAAGGTGAAAAGCATTTAGGATTCTTGTTGCTGAGAAATATTTCAAATGTAATGATAACCCTGTCTCAGATGTGCAGAGGTTTGTATGAGGGGAGCAGTCATCCAAGATGGATGTAGCACAGACAGGCTTCTTGGTTATTCCTGTGTGTATCTGATTTACCTACGTGCCAAGTCAGCCCTCGTGCAAATGCAGGTATTTCCTTGCCTTGCAGGGCTGCTAGAGGACTGCAAACCAAGGGTTTGATGGTGACCAGAACTTCACAGCAGAAACCTTCGCTACTGAGTGAAGGGATAAGACCTTTATCACTTGCTCCAGTAGGTCCTAGGGATCATTTTTTATCAATCCTTTAATATTAGGACTAAACCAGTGCAGATTTTGATGCATTGTGCTACTTCCAGGGAATTCACTGGCAAAAATCCAGCTGAAGTCAGTGGGTGCAGGAAGAGCATCTGACACAAGCCAGGATATTAACAGTGCAAACTAGAGCCCTGGCCTTCTAGAGCGTGATGTTTGGAAGGAGACAGAAATCACAATGTGAGCAGATGCTCTGTCCTTCTTCACCTCCCATTTCCCCTCTTTTGTTCATACATGCCAAAGATCCACAGAGGTTTCTTTCAAAGGCAGGGCTTTCATTCTTCATCCGCTTCCTGGTGTTGTGCTTTGCTTCTGCCTTTCTCCATGTCTTAAAAGAGAGAAAAGGAAAACTAGTTCTGTGAGACTATGAGGAAAAAAAATTCTCTGGAGTCTCTTTAGGATCTTGGCTAGAAGCACAGCAAACACCATCATTAAGGTTAGCAGCAAAGGCCATGGCATTGCTTCCAGTGAAATCACCACTTACTTCAGTGTAAGATTAGGCCAGGAAAAAAAGCCCAGCAACGGAGTTTAATGGAGGATAACCTGACTTTGGCTGAACCAGTAAGCCTTGCTCCAGAGCTGCAGTGACAGCCGTTCAGATCCCAGACCCAAGGAGGTGCTGCCTTTCCTCGGGTACCTTCCCCAGTGCATTCTGCTCATTACTCCAAACCTAACGATCGCTCTTTCCCTTGCTCTCAAACAAGATCCTTTGTCCATCCTAATTCAAACTACCCCCTTAACTGAAGCAGTGGAGTGCAAGTCCTTGAGATAAGCAAAAACGGTGATTAGGTCGTATTTTGAGTAAATAATATGTGGGTGAGGAAAGGAAGAAAGGGGGAGGGAGAGACCAAATGAAAGAAAAGAGGCAGGGTTTTGGCAGGGTTACAGAACTGCAGAAAGCTGCTTGTAAGTCTTAGGCTAAAAATGGGAGAGGTTTGTGTTCAAAAAGAGCTGTAATAGCTCCTGCAAATTGGCATTTTTGGTGATTAGCTAGACAAGGTTTTTTTCATTTTAACTAACTGTTAATGCTAAAACACCGTTTAACTCTTCTGTTACAAGCCTCACTTCCAAAGGGCAGCACAGGAGAGGATCTCCTGGAGCTGCAGGCTTGGGTGCTCTGGGGAGCATTACTGCCAGGGGTAGCATCTGTTTGGCTTTGCAGCTCTGTGTTTAGCCCACCCCAAACTGTATTGGCACACTTGGATGCAGGTGCCTTCTTGTGGCCTTGGAGTTTGCTCCAGAGAGAGTATTTGTTGTGGGCTGTTGGGCAGGTCCTTGACACTGAGGCACTGGGGAGTTTTGTACTGTGGTGCTGCCAAGGTGTAGAGGGTACTGTTCTCACTCTTCTCTCAAAAAATCTCTCTATGTCTGTGTGAAGAGTGATATCCTTCACAGGATAAAAGACAGCAATGTGTTATGTATGATGCCTTCACCCCAAGCAAGAATCATGTTCTCTTCACAACCCCCAGGCCATCTGACACCACCATTTGGAAGGCAGTGCAATATCTGAGAGGCTCAGCCCTATTTTCTAATGGAGCTACTGCTGTTGGTACTCATTCTTGGAAAGATCTTGGGCCTTCTCATTCCAGGATTCAGGCTCACTCACTCCTAAAGCATCTATTACTTTCAACTTGCTGCTCCTGCACTCAGGTGGATAGACATTGGCCTCTTCTCAGTCAGATTCATTCTCAGGTATCTTCCTCTTTCTTGTGCTAGCTGGTGTTGTGAGTCAGAGGAAATTCTGACTTCTCTAAAGGCTTCAGAAAAAGTGTGGGATAGATACATCCATAAGAAAAAGCCACCTCGAGAGGCTGATGGTGGTTATGGGCAATATGCATGTGTTTCTTGTCAGTGGGATGGCTTATGTTCTGCTTAAATTCCATAGATGAGATTTTGGCTTCCATCGGAAATTTATAGGTTACCAAGAGTATTGAATTCTACATTATCAGCTTTGGGCCCCAGATTCCAGTCTTAAAATATTAATGTCTAGTTTCCGCATGCTGAGTTGGCTGCACATGTGTGTCAGCTTCCTGTGTTCTGCTTTCCAACTTCAGTGCTTGCCTAAATTTTACTTCTCTTGAAACATTTTCATGGGTGTAATGAATGGAAAAAGTTCAGCAGTGTACTCAGTCTGCAAAGCTGCACTCGTCCTTCTGAAGGGATAGACAGTTTTCTTTACAGGAGACATTTATTTTCAGTATGATTCTGATCCAAGACCATTACATAACATTTACAGACTGCAAAAAGAGAACAACAGCTGAGATGATGTTACAATTATACATATATATGTACAGCATGTATATATCCATATATGCATAACTGGGGAGAGGCATATGAACCTTCTTCCAACAGTTAGAGAAACAAATCATGAAGTAGGTAGTTTGATGTTGACAGCCATGTTGAGAACTATTGACCTATTTGATTTAGTGATACCTCTTTACACAGCAGTGCATCAGCTGCTAGCAGCCCTCAGGTCATTGTTATGCTACAGATAATACTCCTCTGAAATGGAATTGATGCCTCCAGATTGGCCACGTTGCCTAATTCATGTGATGCTGAAGGTTCAGGGTTCCTGTTCCACATACACCAGTGTTCAGTGTTTACAATGGAAGAACAGATCTTGGAAGAGTTTTTTAATAGTTAAGTAGTTTTCTTTGAAATCTTATTCTGAATTATGGTCTAATCAAAACATTTGAGAGAGAAACATTTCTTTCTTTACTATATTATTGGAAGAGATTTCTTCCTATCCACAGTGCTAAGTGGCTTTCATCTACAATGTGTCAGTGCTGGAAATGTTATCTGACTAGAAGATAGAGACTGAGATAGCTGAGCATAGATGCACCATGGAAGGGTTAACAAAACCAAGGCCTTCTTGCTGCTGAAGAATCTAGTGTGCTTTTTTGAGAGGGGGAGGGAACCAAGAATTAAATTAGATTTATTTTGCACAGGCAAACTTAAGACAATAGAATTTCCTTTGTTTTCACCTGTAAAACCAATAGGCAGAGCAAAAAGGACTAGACGTGAAGGGTTATGGAACTTAGATTTTTCTCCCCTCTGTGACTGTCTTCAGTATTTTATATTATCTGCAGTTACTGCTTTCAGCACAATGACCTTTGAATAAACAGGAGCGTGCTGTCCTAAAAGCAGTGAAATAAAAAGCACAGACAAATTTGAAAACACTGTGAAGCCTGTTACTTCTTTTCAGCTAAGCTGGATACTCAGGAGTTCAAATATTAATATAATAAAACATAAAGATCTAGAGGAGGCCCCCGTGAGACTCTCTCCTTAACTACTAATCTGCTTCTACATAATTCCATATGGGAAGAATAGTTTAATTGGTGACCTTCTTGTGTGATTTTAAAGTAAAAAATAAACCCACTACATATTTAGCAAATATTATAGCCATGCCAGAGGGAGGGGGAACAGAAAAACTTCTGAGAGTCTGTATAGTTGCTGGAACATTTATACCCAAATTTTTCTTCTGTAAATGTAAATATAGCTGATATTTTATGTCTGAAACTAATAAGCAACTAGTCATGAAAGCCTGAAAATTGCTTTTCCTATTTGTGGCACAGAGCCTGTGGTTCCTATTCTTCAAAACAGTCAGTCAAAAGAAGGGAAACTATCTGTGCAACTGCACAACCCATTCTATCCTAACCTCTGAATGCAGAAGTGTCAGCTGAGTAAAGTTGCAGAAGCCATTGAGGAAAGCCTGGCATAGCTTGTTACAAACCCTACCTGCCTACCCTGCTGTAGTTTTTAATTCTTCCCACATGAGCAGCTTTCAGGACCACTCAGTGCACATCATGCTACAGTACACTGCAGTATTCCCCGTTCCAAGAACTTGCACATTACTCACAAACTTTCCAACTGTCAGACAAACTTTGTTATAAGTCCATCTACTTCCCTTCAAATATGGCACTCGAGGCTGTTTTCAGGATTCCTCTCCATAATGTGCTGTGACTAAATACATAACTATTTCCTTATAACATGAGCTAAGCAAACACAATTTAAAGCAAGTTATCCTGAACCCTGGGCCTCGAGCCAGTCTTCTTGTATTATCTCATGGGAAGTTCTGATCTGACAGTAACACTGGCAACAGGGAGAACTTCTTCTGAGATGGTAATTTGCTATCTGTCTGGCCACAGTGGTACCAAAACCACCTGGCAAACACGCAGACAGCTTCTACTCTGGAGCTCACGCTGAAAGCACAACCCATGACCTCAGTCTGGATTGTGAGCAGGAAGTCTATGCAGTGTGCAGAGAGGTTTGGGAGGGAGGGCAAACATTTTTCACTTCATATATCATTGCTCACAGCTCACTGCTGGGATTCCACCAAGTCAGCCAGTGCTAAAATGTTGTGGAAAATGAAATTTCTTGGGTTATTGTTTTTGGCAGTTCTGATCACACTGGACAATTGGGTACTGGAACTAGTACAAAAGCTCCTCATGTTAATAAGAAAAAGACATATGTTTAGTAGCCTGCTCTGGTAACTAAGGGGGAAAAAAAAAAAAAAAGACTCTATCTTTCCAGAACTGAAGCAGATACTGAATATTTTCAACATCCAGAATAGTCTTTGCATCTGTGAAGCACCAGTGATGTATGCAGCACTACAGCAATAATCACAAAATGCAGATTTGAAAGCAAGTTCCCACCTCTGCACACTTATCTGCCATAGCTGCTCTTTCCAACAGCCTAATCAACTGGTGTCTAACACCCTAAACCGTGACAGCAGCTAAGGCAAAGCAATAACCAGGAGGTGGGGAATGGAAAGAAAATCAGCCAGAAAATCAGCACTCTCTCACCTTCAGTCTTCAGGAGCTGCAGGCCCCTGTGTTCCAATAAAGAGCTTGGAGCTAGAGAAGCACAAGCTGCTCTGTTCCACCTCCTGCAGCCGTGGGCAGAGGGTTTGGACAACATGCTTAGAGTCACAGAGCTACATAATGCTCAGCTCAGGCTGGTGAAGTGCAGAGAAGGCAAGGCTGGGTTCAAACCTGGAGTAATGCAGTTTTAAGCCACTCTGGTTGTGTAGTTGGTAGTTGTAGACCAGAGCAGGGCAACCATCTGTGGGACTTGAGGGCTGCATGGTCTCATCCATGTAGAGTCTTGTGCTGCCCTGTTCACCTTGGTATCCAGACTCCTGTGAACATCTGGCCACCACCAGCTTTCCCTGCCTGTTGCCTCCAGAAATGGGAGATGCTTCTGGTCCTCAGGCCGTGGTGTAGAGGGGTGTGGGTGTAGGTCTGTGTGTTACTCCTGTGACAAAGAAATCCCAAGAACAGCTGTAGACCCAGCGCCTGAGCAGTTTTCTTAACGCACAGGTGGGTGGTGAACAATGAAAACACTTTGTTTAAATAATTAGATCTTATTACCTCTTTTCAGTTACCCCTGTAGACTAAGGATGACCTTGAATTAGACCTTTCTCCCATTGCTCTGACTCACTCTTCCAGCTTTGCTCAGCCAGCCCCAGTCCCCCCAGGCTCGCTGTGTGGTGAGCAGAGCTGTCAGGAGGCGGCAGTGCTCCCCTGCCCACCCTGCTGCAGCCTGCCCGTGTCCTTGGGTCACTGCCATCCCTCCTCCATTGCTGAACCAGAGGTCATGGGCCCTTCACATCTGGAAAAACCCCAAGCAATTTCTCATCAGAACTGTGCAGAATCAACTTGCTCCAATTTTATTTGCAACACTTGAAGGCCCTCGGCACTTTGCAAGATTGTGAGTGAGGATCTCCATGTAACATTTCTGCCTAGTGACTCATGTTTGGACTTGGTTCAAATCAATAAATCCTCTATAGAGTAAGCCCCCCAACTCAAGCCGAAGTCACACTCATCCTATTACTCATTCTCTCTTTGGAGCACCCACGACACACTGCTGTGATGCTGCCCACATACAGAGAAGGGTTCGTTCAGAGAAGTGCAGGGGTCATTTGGATCCAAGTTGAGATGAGCAGTGTCATTTCAGGTTTCCTAGTAAAAATAATTTTAAAAGAAAAAAAAAAAAAAGCAAAAGCAAACCCTTCTGTTGGAAACTACTAATGTGGAGACTGCATTTTCCATTAATAAAATTTGGAAAATTCCTGATACTTGCTTTGAAGCTCCAGCTAAAAGGGATGACCAGGTTATTTAATATTTTCATTGCCTTCCCATCTCGTCCCATAATAGTGACTAAAGGAATGTTGCACTTTGCAACAGGAGCACTTAAGAGACACCATCAGGGAGAGTCTGCACAAACAATCTGTATTACTTTCAAGGTTCAGTGCTCATTTCTTTGTACTCTTCCAGTCTCCTAACACAGAGCTTGGAAGACCTCTGCTCCCCTTACCTTCAGTGCTTCTAAAAGTGAGCTTAAAAATACAGGTGACCAGAAAAAGAACTGACTTTTTCACAGAGAAGTACTCAATACTCACTGCACTAGTAAATCTATAGGTCGTAATCACCAAAAGCAACCCTGGGATTTACAAATGTTGTCACACCTGAAGCATTTCTTCACTTACAGTGATACATTGATAGCCAAAAGAAGATCAGGGCACCCTGTGCTACACACATCAGACAGTCCCTGCAAAAGGGCACTGATAGTCTAAGAAGATCATTTAAATTTGACTGAGAGGGAAGTGCTGCCCAGAGGGATTACTTGCTTTCCCAAGCTTCTGCTGGAAGTGCTTTACAGAGGCAAAGGACAGAGAGGTGCCTCTCCAGCTGCCTTGGCTCAACTTGGGCAGTCTGATGGCTGGAAAGGTGCTGCTCTGTGCCACCTGGACCCTGACAGTCTATGTCAGATGCTCTGTTTTCTTTCCAGTCTTGTCTCCCATTTAACAGGTGGACAAGTGGAAAAGTCCTGCCTGACTCCAGAGGAGGTGGAGACATTTCTGAGTCATGGCTCTGCTTGGGCTTGGTAGAAGGATCACAAATCTTTGCTATTCAGTGTGGGGTAAACAAGCATCTCCACTTGGGCTCACCACTTATGGATGGCTGTGGCCTTTTCTATATTAGCTCAGGTTAAGTTTCTTCTCTTCCCAGCACAGTGCTGGGGTCACTGGATACTATTCTGTGGAGAAATGGGAAATGTCACTGTTGTTGAGTGAGCAGTGAATGTTGAACAGGAGCTGGTAGGAGATGCCCAAGAGATTTGAAAAAAGTTGTATGTTAAACAGATGTCAGAATTTACCAATTGGCACAGGAGTGCTGGCTGTACAGAATGCTCCCTAGATTATGATTTCAAAATTGTTTTATAAAACTTTTCCTTTTTTTATTTTCAAAATAATTGCAACAATGATGCTAAAGAAAAACCTCTTCAAACACAAAATAACTTCTGTTGTTGTAGAATTTTTTGAATGCCAAATACCTGCTGAGTTAATCTTTGGAAGAACAAGAAAAGTTTGTTCTTTGTATATGTAGATTGTTTTGGGGTATTGTTTGATTCTGCTTTTGATAGGGGTCATGTTTCTGGGCTTAGCTGGATAGTTTGTTTGTTCCTATTCATTAAAAGGGACCCTGAAGCTATTTGGGGAGGGAGTGTGGTATTACATTATTATTGCTCCAGAAAGTATGGACAAAAATGTATTGTAAAAATTCCAAGGTTTCTGGTAGGAGTTCTCTCAGTAATAAATATTCTCAGTCTGCTGGAGTGTAGTTAACGTGCTTACACTGTGTTGGGCTAATTAGACAGATCCTTAAGGTATACAGTTTAAATGTACAGATAATTCTGTATATAACCTATTGCTAGAGCAGTTTTGTGCCATGGATACGTAGAAAAACAGCTTTCAAAGTTGGCTTTTATTTTGGTCACCACATCCCATCACTCTTGCTATACCACTGCAAATAACAATGTTTGTGATGCTGCAGGGTCCTGTCTCCCTGCTGCAAGATAAAAGCACATCCATGCTGATAAAAGTTATTCATACCCTGGGGCAGGAGACAAAGGCCTTTGGATGGAATCAGCACTGAAGAGATCAAAACTTCTTGTGAGATGTTCATTTAACTTGTTCTGGTTTGAGTCAGGGCTGGGGGTGTGAAGCACCTTGCAGGATTGTGGTTGATGGGCTCTACTTCTAAAAAAACCCCAAACAAAACAAAAAGTGAAGTTGTCTGCTTCTTTCTCCTTAAGCTATGCAGTTTGCCTGCAGAGAGGCATTAACTGAAATAACAGCTTGTTCAGGAGCAGCACTAGGTAGTCTCTTCCAGAATTAAGTGTCTGTGCTCTTGACACATTGTGCCCTCCCAGAGCAGAGTCCAGGGATTTTCTTTTTTTCCTGGATGAAATGGCTATGATCGGGGAATTATTCCAAGAGAGCTGCTCTCTGATGGAGTTGCTAATCCATTGTAAATTCTTCTTGTACAAAGCCACACCTATTGTACTGGGGCAAATATTTCCCTTCCCCATTCCATCTCGCCCACAGTTGGCCTTTCAGGACCTGTGCAGCAGCCATTACTGTCACTGGCCACAGGGCTTTTTAGTGGTCAGCTCTAAATTCTTAGGTCCCTAACTCAGAGGAGAGTGAAACATGCAAGCTTTCTTTAGTTTACTTTGTCTTCACTCTATCGGGCTCTTCAGTCATTCATTGGATTTTCCCACGCTGCCAAAGATATGTTTTCCCTGCCACAGACTAACTTTTCCATGAAGAAAGTCAGAAGAGATTTCAGCTTTGTTGTAATGCAGAGTAATGACAGCATAATAGTATCTAACCACCTACAAAGTGCTCAGAAACAGGGAGGTTGGCTGAGATTATTCTGTACTGTGAACTGCATTCCACTAGGCAGATAAAAAACTGCCTAAGAGCTCTGAATTGATGGGAATATTCATGCCTCTAATTAAAGAAATCGTTATAGCCCACTCTTTTTTACTGGGTTCCAGAGTCACTATGAAGAAAGTAATCAAGAGATCAGAGAATCTGTTCTTTGTAGGTACCTATAATATTATTTTTGCAGCCCAGTGTGGTCGGTGGTACTGAATGTGCACGGAGCAGCAGATACAGAGCAGTGTTTCATCATCACACTCATCCCTGTGCAACTTTGTGTATGGATCTAACAATATCTTGCTAGCTCAACTCCAGAGAGAAGGGAGTGAAGCAAACCTAGCACAACTGGGTCAGATAAATCCTTTCTGAGTAATGTCTGTGGTTCAGGTAGATAAATCTTGGTTTTAATGTAATTTGGAATTTTAAAATGAAATCTTGTGGCTTCCAAGAGTTCATTAATTGGTTTCTTTCATAGTTGTGCCCCATAGCAGTGATTCTCCATTTTTCTGCACTCTGTGTGTTAGCCTTGCACAGACTGTAAGCACCTGCCTCCTGGTTTTGTGGTATTCAGAAGGCAAAGAAAACACCCCTGTTTTTACTGTTTATTGTCAGCAGAATCCTGTCTTATCTTTTCCTCTTGTATCCACAGTAAAAACAGACTTCACAGTTTAAAAGTCCAACTCTGCAGTCTGACACCTTCTGATGCCTTCCAGTGCTCAGATAACATTTCAATACTGGCTATATGGTTAGCATATTAAGAATTATCATTACCAGCCATTATCATAACTCATGTTTCATTAGTGAGCAATGCTCAACATTTCTTTGGAAAGTCACTGACAGCACCACATTTGTAACTTCAAAGGACCATACTTGTAATTCCAAGGATCATATTTCCCTGTGACAGTCTATGAGCAAACAGCCATCAGTCTGACCAATGGTAAAAGCCACTCACTTTTCCACCGAGTCTGGATATTTTGACAAATATCTTCCACTTAAACTATTGAAAAAACAGCTCTTTACTTCCTATGACCAACTGTGAAAATCAGCATCTACTCAGATACTGGGAAGGCAACGACCCACTGACATAACCTCTCAAAGCTTTTATTGCTTGACCAGAGCTCTCATGAAAGCACAGATGAAGCAGCACATGTTGCAGAAAGCACTTTGTGAAATGCTATGGCTTGTGCAAAGCTGGCAGACTCACTCATCGTGTCCCTTCTGTCCTTAAACACCAACAGCAATAGACAGTGGCCTTCAGAGCTCCCTCCAGGAGCTGGCCAGGGTCAGAGCCATTGGTTTATTCCATCTGAACAAACAGCTCACTGTCCCAGCAAAGTGACAGGGAAGTCTGTGGCAGTTATATCCTAAGCAAATGTGAAGAGTAACAAACCAGCAGAAAAAAAGGAATAAATTCTAGTAACAGAATTAATATAATCTAGAAGGCTAGTTATAAACAAGGAATTTTTAATATATAAAAATATATATGTCTTTAAAAAATGTGAAAAGCACACCTGCCCTTGTCCATTCCAGTTCATGGTGTATCTAAAACTATGTCTACTCTCAAGAGGATTATCCTGGCCATAGCAGAACTGAAATCCTCCTTGCTGTTCTGAGTGTCTGCTGTAAAGAATCAGAGCTGCAATGGATGTGTTTCAAAGGCAAGGAGAAAAAAGACAGATCATTTCTTAGATCAACCCACATTTGTTTTGCAGTTCTCCCCTTCCTGGCTCTCTTTTGTTGTTGCTGTGTTCCTGTTAACAGAGGGACAGACAGAATAGTCTGAAACACACACAGTGCTGCAGTGGCAAGTGTGTGGCCATGAAGGGTAAGCGATTTTATCTTGATTTTGTTTCCTTTTGCTATGTTTACGAGTGCCATGGTTAAGCAGTGAACAGTAAAGGAAACCCTTGGACACAAGCAAATCAACAGCTCTGCCATCTACCACCCACTGCAGTTTGTCTTTGTGCACCTGGTAGTTGTAGGCTGCAGAAATGAAGGTACAGAAAATGAGTAGACACTTGCATCAGGAGATGGAGAACTGTGTCTTTATTCCTTGTACACTTTTTGTCCCCTCCTGCCTTTTTTCTAGACATGACTCTAAGGCTTGGCTCTTAGTCTCTTTTTCCCTTTCTGATGTTTCTGCCTTTGTGTCTCACACCAGTTTTCCTCTGGCCTTGCTTCTTGTTGCAGCAGGGTCATCTTAGACTCTTGTTGTACACAACCCCATCGTAGTGAGAAAGACTTTGCTCCTAGCCCTGTGAAAGTATCTCAGTATGTCATGATGAAGGGCCACAAGTGTCCCCTACTGCACACTCTGAAGAAGTGGCTCCATATTTGTATTTGAAGTGAGCCCTGCTTGGAGAAGTGTGGGCTGAAGGACCTCCAGAAACCCCTTCAAGTCTCAATTATTTTGATTTACTGAGCGATTCTTGGCTGAAAATTCTTTCCATGGATCAATGAATCTCACTCTTTGTGAGGTCTCTGTGCACTGAATTTGTATCTCATAATAAACATATATTTCAGTTACCATTTGAGACATAGGACAACACTGACTAGGAGCCACAGTCTTTGAAGGGAGTATGAGATACAGTTCCCCTTGCCATTTGCTGGTGGCTGATGATACCGCCGAATGCATTTTGTACCTGATCTGAGACCTTTAGCTCCCCCTTGTGCTCGGTAGGCAATCTATACGTTCTGGAAGACATCCCTTGGGAGCCACGCAGCTAAAGTGAGACTTTGTGCTATCTGGTGTCATATCCACTGCTTATCTGGCCCTAGATGTCAATGGGCCTGGGATGTGCAGAACACCCGTGGGTTCAGAAAGCAGGACTGAGATTATTTTTGGGGACGTCACATGCTCCAATACCAGATTGGGATTAATTTACTTTATTTCTGGCAAACCCCTCCCCTTCTTTTTGCCTGTAAAACGTGTGAATTGACACCTTTTGCCAATTCACATATTTCCAAGATACCAAAATTCTCCCGTTTACCTTGCTCTGCAATTCACCTCATGCTGCTCTCTGCATGGGATGCAAAGATTTTGATCCATGCCATGCCACATGCTGCACATCTTCCCAATGAAGCAAAAAGCCTCCCTTGCTGGCTGGTACCCTGCTGACATCCCATTTCAGCTAATTAGGACCCTGAGCAGTTAGTACAAAATATAAATGTGGCAGGATTCCAAACGGCAAAAACAAGGGAAAGTGGGGAAAAAAATAGTTGGACAGCTAAGAGAATATGTAAATGTATTTAAAATAGATGATTCTAACTGCAGTGAACAGATGATTTTTATTTTTTTTTTATATTCCAACTGGATGGCTTTAATCAAAAATGATAGTTCATACATCTGCTCTTTGAAGATAAGCCTGCAGTTACACAAAACACTTAAAGAAAGAAGCTGTGGTGTGCTGATGAGACCTCAAAAATTCTAACCCATGACTAGGAAGATTATAGTCTGGTTACTTCAGCAACTTGCTAATTCTGAAATATTAGACTGAGTTATTTGTCTTGTCTGAGGCATGAAAGGGATGCCTGTAGATTGTGCTGAAGCAATTAAGACATTTTAGAAATCATTAGTGAACTTTCTTGATTGAAGAGGCATTTCCCCTCCAGCCTCTCCCTGTTTGACCTAGAAAGGCAGCTCTCCATCATCCTGCCATTTCTTTTATAAGGCAAAGATCATAAATTAAAGCAAATCTACTACTGGGAATTTGGGGCTCCCCTGGAAAAGCAAGCTCAAATTTAAGTTGGAATCAGAAACTTCACCTTCATAAACATCAAAAAACTAAATGAATAACTGTTTGATATGATCTTATGACAAAAGTTTTTAGATCAGAAAGGGGAAGATTGTTAATTCAAAGAGAAAG
>VYZU01051056.1:0-22018 GCA_013401355.1 Ceyx cyanopectus
GAATAAAATTCAGGAACTGGAAAAGTTTCAGTACCACAGAATCTATGGACTGATCCTTGGCTGTGCTGGAATTCAATACATGTCAAGTTACTTAATGATATCGTTGGTTTTTCTACTTACAGAAACTGAAGTGAATCAATCTCTCACCACTTTTTATGCCAGTTATGCAATTGCATTTTAAAGTTTTCATGGAAACCACTTGATAATGGATCAGCATTATATGCTCAATTATTATGAGAAACAAATCAAATGTAACAGTTATTTTCCTCCCCAAATGAGAAATATTGAAAGAAGTTTTAGAATAATATAATACAAGGAACATAAATAGGGATTTTTTTTTTCTGGTGCTTTTTATGAACACTCTTTGTGGCATTAATATTTATTTTTACTATGGTGCTTCCATGAGGTCTGTGTAGCAGTTATCACAGCTTTAGCAGGGCACAGTCCATAATGCTTTGGATGTGCCACTCACATGTAATAAACAATCTATTAGCAAACTGTGGGTTTGTCCTCTCTTCACAGAGAACAGAGAGCTGAATGTGGCTGAGGAATGGTATCAACTGTAAATTTCTTACTGTTGGTGAATCCTTGAGCTCGAGGTAGTTCTGAGAGCAATCCTGGCCAGAATGAAGGTGAAAAGCCTCTATCACCACCCGGACTTGATGCTGTGGAGGGGCATCAATGACCCAAGTACAGAGAGTAAATGGTGGATATTCATTTGGGAAATTAGGAGATGCTGCAGTCAGGGGTGTAGAAGTTGCATTATATATTCCTCCACACAGTCCTGTGTAAACAGTAATAAATGCATCATAGGATGAAAAACTTTCCAGCTGGGGAAGAGCATTTATTGAGCAAAACCACACTGGACAAAACATAAATAAATAAAACCACATGCTAATGTTGTGTCAGTGTATGTTATACATGCAAATCAATGTCTGCTCTCTATTCTATCAACATATTTGTTGTCAGTTTGTCACTGCTCCTGTTTGGCACCCAGACCAACAGACACCCCACCTCTAGTCAAGACCAAAGAGAATTGCACTGGAGTCTAAACAGTGCTGCCTTTAGCTGTCAATAGATGCTGTTGCTCCTTCTTGAGCTCTCTATCTAGAACAAACTCTGATGATTTATTATTTAAACATGTATTTCCACAAGAGTAACAACAATATATAAGCATGCATATATATTGGAGGCTGCATATAGTGGGGACCAGTGATGAGTGGTGTGCCTCAGAGGTCTGTACTGGGACCAGTGCTATTTAACACCTTTGTTGGCAGCAGTGGGATTGAGGGCACCCTTGGCAAGTTTGATGATGCCACACTGGAGGGAAAGGATGCCATCCAGACAGAAATTGACAGGCCTGAGAGCTGGGCCTTGTGTGAACCTCAAAAAGTTCAACAGGGACAAATGCAAGTTCCTGGCCCCAGGTCAGAGCAATCCCAAGCACAGGCTGGGAAATGAGCTGATTGAGAGCAGCCCTGCAAGAAGGACTTGAGGGTGTTGGTAAATAAAATATTAATAGAAACCAGCAACATGCTCTTGCAGCCCAGAAAGCCAATTTCACCCTGGGCTGCATCAAAAGAAACAAATGTGGGAGGTGATTCTGCCCCTCCACTCTGTTCTCATGAGACCCCACCTGGAGTGTTGCATCCAGCTCTGGAGCCCTCAGCATAAGGACATGGACCTACTTAAACAGGTCCAGAGGAGGATCATGATGATAACCAAGGGGCTGTAGCACCTCTTATGAGAAAAGGCTGAGAGAGTTTGTGTTGTTCTGGAGAGTCTGGAGAAGAGAAGGTTCCAAGGATACCTTATAGCAGCCTTCAAGTACTAAAAGGAACCTTCAGGAAAGATGGAGGCACTCTTTATCAGAAGTGTAGTGATAGGATGAGGGGTAACAGTTGTAAATTGAGAGTAGATTTAGGCTAGACATAAGAAATAAATTATTTACTATGAGGGTGGGGAGACACTGGAGCAGGTTGCCCAGAGAAGCTGTGACTACCACTTCCCTGGAAATGTTCAAGGCCAGATTGGATGGAGATTTGAGCAACCTGCTCTAGTGGGATGCTCATGGCAGTGGGTTGTAGCAAGATGATCTTTAATGTCCTTTCCAGTGCAAAGCATTGTGTGATTCTATGATTCTCCATGTATACTTACGATCCACTGTGACATAGGTAGCATTGAAACCCTCCCTTTCCACAGAATTGTCTGTGGCAAATTTCACAGTCAAGGAATTACGAGTAGAAAGAAAAGGAGCTGGCACTAGAGATCCACAGAATGTGCCAACTAAATTCTCATTTTCGTTATCTCCATCATAAAGCTGGAAGAAGAAAAGTATGTAAGTCACTAGCAGTTCAGGCACAAAAAAACCCAAATAAATAGAAATAATTTATCTGACCCCTCCTGACATGAGGATTTCTTTTACTTGAAAGTAGATGCTTTTGTGTTTTAACAGGATATTGTATATGACTGTAGTTATTCACTGCCAGATTAATTCTATTGGACAGTATAAAACTCATTATGGAACATTCTTGTCTCATCTCAGCAAATCTATCAAAAATTTATTCTAATTTAATTTGTCATTCTGATTTCTTTTTATATAGTAAAAAAGCACTTTTCAATGAGAAGGGTTGGTTTTATTCACCAAAATGTAGAATTAATTCCTAGTCTCATTGAGCATCTCTAATGATCAAAATGATCTCTAACACTCCTGGTGGAACCTGTTTAGCAGCATTCTGCTATCCTAGGTTTTGTATGCTCATCTCTGAGGAAATACTTTTCCCAGGTGAATACTGAGCATTAAAACTTATTCATTCAAAATTTTAGAGTTCTTTCAAGAATTTGTGTATGATAATAAATCTCCAAGATTACTTTCAAAGTGCTTGAGTTTTGTTTTGTTTATATTCTGTCAAATAAATATTCATTTATATAGGCAGTCTAAGGCCAGAAGTGTGTCCCCATAACAATGTTAAAACTCTTATTGGTTTCCAGAAAAGCAGGATGTCATCAGAATTAATAATCTAACCCAACAGCAACAAATTAATTCTATTAAGCAATTTAATTTCTTCATAAGAGCATTTTCTATTAATTAAGTTTTAGCCTCCTGGAGAGGATAATGCATTGCATCTCACTGATATTTTCTTGTTAAAATATGCAGCACTCTTACTTTGACATAATCATATCTGCAAGACCGAGCAGATTGTGCTTCAAGCACAAATGAAGTGAAGGTGAGGTTGATCACTTTGTTTACAGGTGCAGTTATGATCCATACACAGTCCAGATTTTTCTCATATCTTCTGGTGACATTGGAGATTGGAGAGCCAAAGCTGTGAGCTGAATTTGTCAAGTAACCACCACAGCCATTCTGAGGTCCTGGGGAAGAAGCAGAAGCATTTGAAAAGCAGTTCCTGGTATATATTTATGTAAAACCTCAACTCTGTTCTCTCAAGCCAGCAGCTTTTATTCATGCTACAGAATTTTACTGCCCTGTCTAACAAGGACCATCTAATTAAAAGTCAACACTAAACAGTATTAGATAGATATCAATCACAATTAGATTTGGTCAAGTGAATTGAGAAAGGTTTATCTCTTCTGTTAAATATAAAATCAGTATACATTTTGAAAGTGAAGCAACAGATTTTTTAATAGGGATTGTAAGGAGACAGAGGACAGAAATTAAATAGAATATGGTTGGGCCTTTCAAGGCAATTCTTATTGCCAGTGAGAGTATTGAGACAGTAGGGGGCACTGGGTTGTTGCATTGGAAAATGTGGTTAAAAATCGCTTTTTTTTTGGCAATAAAACTTCATTCTGGGGGATTGAGTTTGGCAGCCTGACGCTGGGACCCAGACTCCCGGTCAGGAATCCAGCTAGAAGGGGCAAACTTCTGGAAGCGTTTTGCTGTGTGGGAACTGAAAAGCCCTCTGAAAAGCAGTCTGCTTTTCCTTTGTATCCCACAGACAGGAGCTAAGTACGGTGCTTAGTGTGATAATTTGAACCCTGTAATGGTTTTAGTAACATTGAAAGAAATCACTTTGGGAGAAAAGCAGTTATTAGAAGATCAGAACCTTTTTATAGCATCTAATTACAAACAAGCAGGAAATACAGACTATCTGAAATGATAATTTTTTAATTTATCTTGTGGGTTTTTTCTTTGTAGTTTGATTTCCAGAGGTTGGACTGGGCTAGTAAATCTGATCAATTTTGCTCTATATTTCCTTCTCTATGGCATCTTCTGCCCACATATTTAACTCAGGAATTAAAGTATTGTTCATACTCTTGCTTTTGAGTCTGAGAAGCAGTTTTTGTAAACCACACAGAGCAAAGCAGTAACTGCAAGCAGCCTATTGTCACCCACAGCAAATATTTTCAGGAGAATTAGAGAATAACTGAGGCTACAGCTGAGCAACATGAGGCTCAGAATTTCATCTTTGTGTGTAAAATATTCCTGTCTGGCTGACACACAGTGACTTAACCTTGACACACTGATATATTGCAACTGAGCCTTACTTGAGCTAGAGTATTACAAAAGATCACTCTGGTGAAAAATCATCAGCCAAGTGTCAGGGTTGCACCAGTAAGCCAGGGCTGGAGAGAGCAATGTCTTGCAAGACTGTAATGGTTAAAGCAGAGTGACTAAGGCTAAAGTTGTCCTGCTCTCCCAACCAGAGCAGGAAAAACCCCACCCTAAAAAGAAGTTTGCTTAAAACCAAAACCTTAATAACAGCAGATTGAAGCTTTTGCTATAGCTAAAAATGAACAGAAGAAATTCATTACAAAGTGCAAAAGTTGGGAAGCAACAGACAGTGGTCCAGTTTTGTAGGCTGTTAATTAAATCAGGAAAGTGTTAGTGTTCAGTCCAGTGCCACTGCAGAACAACAGTGAGGGAAATGGGAGCAATAAATCATACCCTTACAAATGGTCTAGGGAGGAGGGAAATGTCAGATGGGAGGGTGCCTGGGCCCTAGGAGTGCAGTTTCACTGTGGTTTTCTCTGGATCCACCCCTCTGCATTATTTAAGCAGTCTCTCTAAGCCATCTTGTGAAGCCATTTCGTGCCCAGCATTTTGGACACCATCTACTAAACACAACATTAAGCATCTAATCATTAGGCATAGATCATAGTGTGACCATCCAGCCCCACAATATTGAGTCAGGAGTGACAGATGGGTCACACACCATACAGAGCTTCCCTTCACCCTTTTCAGGGTTAAGAGTTTCTGAGTTGCCAGTCAGACCATTGCAACAGGAGCCAGAGAATTGCCACAGAGCCATGCAACAGGAAGGCTCTCAGGGCTGGGCTGTGGTGTGGGTTGTTTTTTTGTAAATTAAATATCTGGATCTTTGCAATTGTGCACTTCACTGCCAGCTGTGCAACTACTAAGACAGCTCAGATGACAAAAAATACAGATGTGGGTAAACTAATGAAATGGACTTGACAAAGAGTAACAGGCCAAATTCTTATTATTAAAAAATGAATTCTAGGTAGTATAACCAGTAACAGCATCTATAATCTAAGGGTAGAAAAATAAAAGTACAATTTGCAGTTAATAAAATGAGGTTTCATCATTAGCTTTCTCAATTCTCAGCCTGCTCAGTTGGGGTTAATTCAAATGCTTATAGGACTGCACATAAGTAAGAGCTAGACTGTAAGCCAACAAGATATCAAGTAGCCCTGCATCAAGCCAAATAAAGAGCAGCCCTTGCTGAAAAATCTATCTGTCTTGGTACTGCTTTTCAGTACTGATCAATATTACATCTGATTGCAGCCACTAGAAGTTAGAGTAGGTAGGGAAGCAGTGTAGATCAAGGGAACATCCACAGAAAGATGAAGAATCAGATGCTTAACAGGAGGGAACTCATGCTAAGAGCCACACCAGTGCATGGCATTTTAGCCAGGACATGACTACTCCTCATTTTAAAAAACATCACCACTTCTGAATAGAAGAGCAAAGAGTAGCATGGCTAATGTTGCCAGAAAAAAATACTGATAAAATCTAGACAAAACCTGGAACTGAGAAGTCTGTTAATTTGCAGAATAAACTCTTAGATATTAAAAGCTAAACTTGATAAAAATAAGTGTACCTTATAGAACTATTAGTGCATGATCAGATAAACTGACTACATGGCTTACCATATTTTTTAGCTTCTGGTTTCTTATTAAAAATAAAATAAAAACCATAAGGTCATCATAAATCAGATTGCAATCTTGTCCTATTTATAAACAGCTTGCAGAGAACACAAATGATCAGAATAACAAGGGCACACACTGTCATCACTAATTGCTTTTGGTGGGAAACATTAACGAAACTAAAAGGCTGACAGACCGTTCAGAAAAGAAAGAATTGAAGGTTCCCTATGGCAAATAAAAACAATTACAGCAGAGAGCAAGCACATTTTTCTCTCTTAAGAGTTATATCCTCTAGATACAGAATGAATATGAAGATTAATCTTTGAAGCTGTCTGCCTTTGAAACACAGCCAGGGGTACAGTTCATTTATACAGGTATGGATGCAATGAAAGGAGCCCACTGAGTAGTTTTAAATCTATCAGAGAGAAATAAATCCACAACATCTCAAAACACAACAAATTAATATTGCTGGCCTTCCCTTCTTACTAAATGAGCACTAAAAACATTTACTACAAGGCAGCAAAGTTCAAAGAACTGTTCTAATTCTGCCTGAATAGTAATGAAAATCCTCTCCCAGATTGCTGAACCACATTTGGTCTCCCCTAGAAGAAAGCCTGGGAACTCCAGACTCCTCTTTGATCTGAACTAAAAATCAGAATAAGCAAGGATTAATTCTGCCAAAACTGTATTTCCTAATGGGTCTTATTTGCAGTGCAGAGGAGAGGCTGGGCTAATTGTGACTGTAACAACTAGCTCCTAGCTTCTTTGGATCATGGCTTAGAAGGATACAGGGCTGGAGAGAGGAGCTATAGAATCATAGGATGTTTATGGACTAGATGCTCCAAAGGGCATCTAGTGCAGCCCCCTGCAGGGAGCAGGGACACCCTTAACTAGCCCAGGCTGCTCAGAGCCTTGGCCAACCTCCCCTGCAATAGCTCCAGGGATGGGGCCTCAACCACCTCCCTGGGGAGCCTGTGCCACTGAGCCACCACCCTCAAGTTGTACTGTTGCACTTCAGCTCATGGCTGATACTGAAGGTTGGTCAATCTTTGCAGGCTGAGCTGAGCTGTTGCCATGTTTGGCAATCATTGCACACACATCACTTCACCCTGGCAGCAATGCCTGCCCTGGCCACAGGGCCTGCAACCTTTTAGGTTTTTGACTTTTTTTGACTTGTTTCAGTCCTCAGTCGAGCCCTTGCTAGGGTGTCTGACTGGCTTGATGGCCTGGAACTGCTTCCAGCAGTGACCTTTGGGACTGTGAAGCCTGTCTCCAGCCAGATGAAGTTTATATTCTAAAGTTTTTAGACTGTTAGCTAACCTTAAATACAACAGTCCAGACATGCTTTTTGCCAAGCCTGCCCCTGTTCTGCAACACTGTGGTGTATGTGCCACCCTATCCATTTCCTCAGTGCTTGTGTGGGGGGCCAGAGCAGACATGCAGTCTGGCCTCAGTCTAATAATTTATATTGCATTAGCATCTTGGTGGCATCACAGCCACCCAGGCCTTCTCTTGTGATGTGAATCAGAAACCCTCACCTTTTGTTTGCATGTATTCTTCAGCTGAAACAGTAACTGATCTTAGTGAAGCTAAGACATTTCATACCAGCAGTTTGCCTCTCTGTTCTCACTGTGAAGTGCCTTTAATCCGAATATCCCATTGACTTTTAACTGTTTAGTCAGCTACAAAGTTATGTTTAATCACTGTGTCTAAAAACTATTAAACACTTCATTTCTTCAGATGAGTCAGAAATGTCTTATTTAAAATCTGCCTCTTTTCTCATCTATTCAGTCTAAATATGCAAACCAGTTCTGTTTATTTTGCTTTGGGAGAAGAAATGTCACAAACATTAATTATTTGATATTTTAGAGAGGCATTTGTAGAATATCCCTTAGCTCAACAGTTGTATTCTTTACAGAGATATTGAAGAAATAAATTTCAACATTGCAAATGCTAAGTGTCTAAGATGATGTGTATTTTTATATTTCAGCCTCAAAATACATTTAGAAACAGTCCAGGAATTGTGATTTATGGAGATATATTCTGAGCTTGTTGTGGATGTTCTTATTTTCATAGATTATAATAAGATCAAGAAAAGATATATTAGCCACAATTTAATCATTATTTTAATATAATAATTTAATTTTAGCTGTGCTGAGTTCTTTCTCACCTAACAGACCATAACTGCTGCTGGCAGCACAGGTGGAGGTGCTGTGATTATTTATTATTTATATAATCTGTGTGACATTATTGACACAAAGCAGTACAATGAGTTACTTCTGGTGGTGCAAGAATTTAGAAATGCCTCACAAAAGAACACCTAACTCTGACCTACACAATGCAATAACAAAACCAAGATTTTGCACCTTTTATTGCCACTCAAAATTGTGGGTTTTTTTCCCAGCAATTCTGAACAATCCAGAAAAACTTCTGCACCAACTGTGCATGCTGAGCACTGCTGAAAATCTGCACCTAGAAAATGAATATAGAGTGAGCCAAGCTTTCAGTTTGCAGGACAGAACTGGACTTAGAACGATATTAAGATATATTTTTTTAATGATAAAATAAAATAGCATAAAATGATGTGAAAATTCTATCAGGTCCATTTTTTAACAGTACACCTTAATTTCATTGGGGGAGAGCATAAGAGTAAACCCATTAGTGACAGACACTTAGTGTATTGTATTCCAAACAGGAAACATGTAATTCAATACACAGCTAATAGAATAAAGGAAGACAGATACCTCTGGGTGATTTATCAGGTAAGTTACAAATCATTTTGTCTGGAAGAAAACCTTATAGATTATAGTCTATTTCTATTATATGCATACTACTAATATTAATTCAATAGAAATCTTAATTTGAATAAAAAGGATGAAGGGAAAAGCTAGTCAAACTGAGATAATGCAGAGTACAGGCTGTTTAAAAACTTCACATTCACTATGGTTGTCAAAGCTTTTGGAGTCATTTCTTCTGCCTTAGAGCCCACAACACTATTTTTTTTTCATTGTTGCTACCCTATTCTGCTTGCCTGTCTAGAAGACAGAAATCCATCTACATTTCCTCGACTCATGTTTAAATCATAATCTCTTTGTGACAGCAGATTGTTGCTTTCCTGTGCCCATGCAGTGCCTGCAGTGGTGGAGTGGCAGCTTGTGAGCCCCAGGCTAATACAAACAGGGGATGTCACTGGTATTAATGCAGTACACCATACTGCTCTTTCACAAAGTACAAGTGTTAATTTCTCCTGCATGCTCAAGAGTATAAAAAAGAAGAGGGGAAAGAGCTGGTTGCATCTTAAAGCTGAGAAGGGTTTAGGGCTGTAAAGTAAAAAGCTGGTAATATTCATCCCACCTTCCCCAGTGTCCCAACCTTGTTTCTGTTTTGTCTGTATTGTGTGATAATAGCTCAGGAAGAGCTTGCTGACTCAACCTGCTGATCTAACAACATGTAACACCTCGTGGAAATTCATGTGGCTTCCTTGGACAGCCCTGTGAGCAGACCTGGCTTTTGGGAAACCCTGGGATCCTTCTCTGATGGTTTAGAACAAGATAAGCTTCTCACTGCTGAGACAGTAGAGCACAGAGGTGCTGAGGAGAAATGATGGACTGTTACTAAGGTCAGAGCTACATCTCCTGACAGGCATTGCTGACTCTTAATAAATAAGAAAAAAAAACCCCAAACCGTCTATGTCTTCTCAGCCTTTGTATCCTAAGCCTTGAGGGATCACAAATTAGGGTGACAGGGTCACCCCACTGCCAAATGGGAATAGGTAAAATCTCCATTTATCACCAAAGTACAAAGTCTCTGTAATCACAGCAGGGGTGGCAGAGGTGTTTGCAGGCTCTGTCCCTGCCAGCCAGTGCTAGCTAAAAAGCTCAGGTCTTCCCTTTGAGTTAGAGAGAGAATCAAGAGATCTTTGGAGGAGTCACAAGCTCAGGACACACAGACCTCAGCCTCTGGGGAGAGATTTTAGCTTTCCTTCCTTCACGGAGACATCTAATGTAACTAAATGCCCTAAGCTAATATTGATTTCTCTCTCATCCTTTTATTGATTGCCTAAAGGAGCACATGCTCACTGTGGGAAGGAGGTATAATTAACATTTTACAGAATGAAAACAAAGGCAGAAGAAAGGTCAGTGGTAAGTAAAGTAAGAACAATCTTTTTTTCCCCAACTCTAACACATGGAACAAATTGAGATCCTTCAGTCAGCCTCACTCACCAGCTCAGCCTGAGAGCAGTGGTTCCAAAAATTAGATCAGTAAGTGTCCAAACTTAGCAGCAGAGATAGTGAAACTATAAATCCTCTGAAGTGCACCAAGAAGGGCCATGTTCCCCTGCTTTAAGAGTACCATATCACAGAGCTGGTTATGACAAAGAATGCTGCTGGTAAAATGTGCTCTTTACAGTATATTGCACAACATAAGGAGTAGGATGGTGAAAGAAATTTGATAAAAAAGGTGAGATGTTGCTGCACTGTCAGATTGATACCATTTCATACTTTCAGTTAGTCTCCCTTTTCTGACTAGTGGAGGACCATCAATATTCTAGTGGGTTCAGGACCAGTGATGCAAACAAATTGTTGCAATTAAAACAGAGCATATTTTTCTACAGAAATTTCAGAGTTTAACTCATTGAATGCCTGGATGATTCTTGTTATGCTCTTGTGAGTTGCCTGCTTCATCTTCTCTCCCACCACAGTGCTTATCAGATGGACTCCCTACTAATAAAATTCACAAGAGAGAAAGGATGGGGACGCCTAGATTTTGGCAGTAGCCCTGAGAGAAGCCTGATCAGGAAAGAAATTGGACAAGCTTGTGAGGAAAGGAAATAATTTTAGTTTCCTACAAATGAGTGTACTGTTTCTGCTTCTTTCCAAAACATAATCAGGGTCACCCACAATTAAGTAGAGAGCAATAATTACGTTATCCAGTTGTGCTTCTCTAGGGTAATTACAGAATAATGTGCTCATTGTAATCCAAAAGAGAATGATGCTTCTTGTTTCCCTACAGATACCATCCTACTTATCCAAGAGATTTACGATTATTAATTGTCATCTGATTGCATTTGTACTCTTAAAAACCACATGGGTTTTGTCTTTTGACAAACATGAGGGAGCTTCTCTAAAGCACCATTTAAATAACAGTCTTTTAGATCTTCTTGGCATTATTCTCTTTCATTTGAAGCAGAATCACAGACCTCATAGTACAAAGATGTGTCACAGATTTTCCTGGCTCTATTTTTCAGACAAGTCTCTGAAACTGGAAACATTTATAGGGCTGTGACTCATTTTTTCCTTTTATAATACACTTTTCTGCTTTTTGGCCATTCTGTACTAGCATGGAACTGTCAGCATCCTTCCTAAGGGCTGTGTGGTTTAGTCCCTGGGGTTGGCTTTCCATAGCAGAGAAAGAAGAGGTACCATTAAGCATCTCACCACCATAAGCTCTTTATCCCACAATCCACATCTCTGCATGGCCATCTTTTCCAACTTGAAACTCCACTGTGCCCCAGTAACTTCCCCTAACATCACAACCTTCATTTTTTTTGTGAGCTAGCAAAGTCCCTCCAAAACGAATAGTTGTCAAAGTTTATTTATAAAAGGCTTCTCCTCACTTTAGGAAATTATCAGATGTGGTACTGACTTGAAGAGCTTGGCTTGGCTTTTGTGTGCTTAAGCAGAATCTCTGGCAAGTTGCAGAAATAAATCTAAAGTCAGTGGCAAAAATAATTGACTATATGCCAACAGGAAGAGCAAGAGCTTGGGGACTTCCTGATGATCTCTCCCTGGAAACACAAACCCAGGCTGCTGTGGATCTTTGACAACTGATATCTAAGGGTTTTGAGACAGCAACGTGTTACTTGAAATAACAGTCCACAAGAGTGGTCTTAAAAATTCTTGTAGCAATTACTTGGAGTGAAGCAAAGGAAGAGTTAATAATAGTCACAACCATGAGGATCTGTGGGAATATTTTTCTTGGCAAAGCTGGTAGAACCAGTTATTTTCCTTATCTATAAATACTTTCTCAGACTGTATCAAACGAGAAAGTTGCTGGCTAGGGGTTGGGAGGGGATTCAATGATTCAGCAGAAGACTATGTTTGTTCTGCCACAAAGGCCTTTCATTTGAAACTGTCTGAGTGCCAGCTTTGTAAATCAGACAATTACTTCTTTCTAGATCACAAAAACATTGAGTTAATTACACAGGAAACTAGGAGCCGTGACATGAAATCAATTTACATGCCATAAGAATCTCTATCATGTTAAAACAATACAGATGTTATAAGAAGGTAAAAGATTCTTTTTACACCTTGATCTTTAAAATGTATTATTTGGCTTAAAGCTTATTTTTAATCAAGATTTGCTCCTCACTGATGTGTCCATAGAAAAATTTAACACCCAGTGCCTTCTCACTACGATGCCATTTATGTTACATCCAGCTAGCAGGATTGATCCACAAAATCAGCAGAGATCAGTGGTGCCTAAGGGGAACCCCAATCTTAGTGACATTTACACTTTCATTTTATTTTTATTTTTTTTTTTTTAAAGTGAGAAGTGAAATGCAAGGAAATGAAAATGAAGGATTGACAGATGGATGTGTGGATGGAAAGGACACATCTCTAGGGCACCAACGACTACAAGAGAGTTCTTGGGTATTGTCAGATTTCCTCCAAAGGAGAGGTCTTTTAGTGCTGCTAAGCCTTCAGTCACCCAAGAAATGCCTCTGCCTTCAGACAGTCAGGAGAAGGTAAGCAAAAATACAAGGAATCTATTCAGAATTAAGGCTGGAAGTCAGGATCCCATAAGCCAAGCATTTAACTTAGTTCACTCAATTTTGACAAAATCAGAAGCACTGTCCTCCTTCCAGCACCCCTAGTGAGTGAGACCATAATTGCCCTTCCCCAAAGGAAATTACTTACAAGCAGATTCTTGGAATTACCAGCCTGAAAAGAATCTTACCTAGGGTCTCCCTGAAAGATGCTTTCCATCCTCTGTCTGCTCCAAAAGAGTCAGTGGTAAACACAAGGAACAGGTTATTGCTGGAGCTCTTAATATTCAGAGGGAGTTCTGAGCCACAGAATTTCCCAAGGAGAGGAGCATGGGTGTCTGAGCCATCATATACAGAAACATAATCTTTGTAGCAGGAGGGAGACAGTTCAAGATGGAAGCTGTTGAACCTGTAAAATACACAGTTTTAGGGATCACATTTCTATTTCTGTTCCTGTGTTGCTTGTGTTTTCAGTGCTTGAGGAAAGATTCAAGTAATAGCAATAGCCAAAGTCATACATTGAGAGATATCACAAAATATTTATCTTCAGGAGCAAGCAAGCAGAATGGTCACCTGCTTGGCAAAACACTCCAGCCTCAAAGACATAGTGCCCCTCACCCACCAGGCCTGTTGCAGGGCAAGCTGTCAGCATATATTGACTTTCTTTGAAGCAGCAGATCTCCCCTGTGCAAACTTACCCTCTCTTTTCAGCAAACTGCTCAGCCTGCAATTTTATTGAGCATGTGAAGGGTGCTTAAAATGCAAGCTCAGTGTGCAGACCAGCTAGGTCTTCCACTTAGCTGGCAAATGCTCTCTTAATTCACAATTAGCATATATATGACAGAAGAAGGTATATATCTTTTAATATCTCAGTGGCAAGATTTTGTGGCAGCTATATCTCTTTAGGCAGGACAGCACACACTCAGAAGTATACTCATTCTGGGTGGATATTATTACTTGGGCTGTAAAATAAGTGCCAGCCTTCTAAAAGATTTTAATTTCAAATTTTTTTAATTTTAATTTTTCCTGTATCAACTCATAGGAGTCTCAGCTCCTGAAAGTCTGACAGAATTTGACTAAAAACATGAGCTATATTTTTACAATTTCTTACTCTTCTTGCCAACAAAAATAGGAAGTTACAACCATGCTGATGTTTTTGACACAACAAATTACATAGATGTAGGCAGTCTGAGAAAGGTGGCTTCAGTAGCCATTTCACCTTTTAGTTCAGCTTTTCCCTCAGAAAAGGAGAGAAAATTGTCAGTAATCATTCTTTAATTGGAATCAGAGACCATCCTGTCCCCTTGATGACAAATTTTACTTGGATTACATACTTGAGGACCACTACTTTGCCATTTCCAACTGTGATGTAATATGAGCAGTTCATGTTGTGGTGATAATCCAGAACTGAATGGGCTGGACTGCTGATAACACCAACAGAGCCATTGAAAATGCCACCACAAGCTGTAGGGGAAACAGAAAGAAGAATGATTACTGTCTGAATACTAGCTTGGTCCTAATTTTCATATTTCTTGCAGCATCCTGTGTTAGTTCCCTGGAAGTCATAAGGAAAGAGAGGCCCTTGATAAATTTAGAGCAGCATTTACTGTGACACCTAGAACTAATAAATACAGAGGTGTCCATCAAGTTGTGCTCTGCAGTGGAAAGCTGGAGTCAGTCTCAAAGGAACAGGTTGTTACTAGCCCACACCAAATGGCAATGACTCTGTGCTTGTGCAATAAAATTTGAGCCTGGTTTCAAGTGAGTTGCAGTAGGACCAGGGAGCAGTGTCAGGTGTTTCTCAAGGAGTTCTGCCCCCCTTCTATCTTGACAAGAGAAATGCAGCTGATATGTGGGCAAAGAAATTTCCTCATCTAAATCCTGGCCTTATAGAAACTCCTGAGAGCTTAGAACAAAAAAAAGCAGCCACGACTGAATGCACAGACCTGCCCTTGAGTTTTCTGGAACAACTGTGTGCAAAGGCTCATCAGCTCTGCACCATCCAGCAGGGCTGGGGCATCACTGTAGCACTTCTTCTGTGTAGAAAGGCAGGGAGTATCACAGACTCACAGAATGTCAGGGGTTGGAAGGGAGCTAGAAGATCATCCAGTCCTACCCCTCTGCCAGAGCAGGGGCACCTAGACCAAGTCACCCAAGAACAGATCCAGGGGGGTCTGGAATGTCTCCAGAGCAGGAGACTCCACAACCTCCCTGGGCAGCCCCTGCCAGGCTCTGCCACCCTCACTGGGAAAAAGTTTCTCCTTCTGTTTCCCCTCAACCTCTTGTGCTCCAACTGACTCCCATTGCCTCTTGTCCTGTCACTGGATGGCACTGAGCAGAGTCTGGCTCCATCCTCTCTACACTCACCCTTAACATCTTGACAGACACTGCTGAGCTCCCCTCTCAGTCTCCTCCAGGCTCAAGAGCCCCAGCTCTCTCAGCCTCTCCTCAGCAGGGAGATCTCCACTCCCTTCAGCATCTTGGTGCCCTGTGCTGGACTCTCTCCAGTCAATATCTGTCTTTCCTGAACTGGGGTGCCCAGCACTGGACACAGTACTCGAGGTGGGGTCTCACCAGTGCAGAGTAGAAGGGGAGAGTAGTTTGGGTGTCACTAATCCTGGGGACTGCTCCTTGTGCTAGGAATCACCATCAGCTGGAGGTGACTGCCATGGAACTCTGCATATTGCTCTCTGGCTGAGGAGCACGTTCAGCTCTGTAGCTGTGAACCAAAGACAACTGCTTGGCTTCTCAGGTTGTCACAGCACGGATGCTGATGTGACTAATGGTTGCTCCCAGCTTCAGTGCTTGAGGGAACAGAAACGATTATAAAACCAATTCTAATCTCCATTGTTAGCTTCAGCCTTTATTTTATAATCTTAACTTGGCAAAAGCCGTTTCCTTGCACCCTGTTGATAAACAGCTTAAAGCCACACACAGCTTTTCATGTTCCAAAGGACACTGCCCAGGCTGCCACCTTAACAAAGGCAGTCCTGACAGGGTGCTGCTGGACAGAGAGCCCCTGGCTCCTCAGCTGGCAGCCTGCAGCACTGGCAGATAAAGTGGTGTGGAGAGGATAAAGAACCTGCATTATTCTATACTAAGAGGGGGAAGCCTTTTTATTTTTCTCTTTTTTTTCCAGCAAACAATACAACTAGAGGGAAGAGGAATGTTAATTGCTAGAATCTGCTTTGTACACAACAAGCTAATAAGGCTGCAGTCAACTTTCTCAAATGTCAGAAGTCACAAGCTGGATAGCAGCAACTGACTTGAGTGAGTTATGAAGGTCTTTTCCATGAGTAACCAACCACACATTGTCATTTCTCAGTGCCATTCCCTCTACCCGATCTGTATCAGGCCATTCATTTTATATCAAGAATTTGGCCTTCTGTGGCTTTGAACATGAGCAATGCCTTAAGGGAAATACCAAAGTGAAGAACTCACACTTTTCCCTGCAGTTAGAAAATGAAGCTTTCAAAAAGCAAAGTATTGCGTCTTCAACTTAAACCTAGAAAATATTAAAACTGGTTTTGAAAATAAAATTATTCTTCTGGGGTATTTATATTTGTGCAGCTATAATTTTTAATCTCAGTTGTAAAATTCTTTTTCTAATATAAATTTTCCCCTTAAAACTAAAGAGATCTCACGTGAGTGACAAAAAATGGTGAAACTATTGATTAAAAAATAAAAATATATCTATGTTCCAGTTTTTATTTACATTAATACCTGGCACTGCAAGAGGGTCATCACATGGAGGCATATAGTTGGGTCCATTTAAAAATCTCATTTTGGTTGCCATGTTGTATAATGTCTTTTTAGTATAACTGAGAATCAGACCATTCTCCTGGATATGATAAAATCTTTGAAATGAACTCAAATAATGTGGTGATGTTTCTCATTAAATGTTGTAAAAAAAACCCAAAACACATAAAAACCTAAGCCAATGCCCCACCATCCCCCAAAAGAAAAAAAAAGACCAAAGTGTACCAAAATGGGCTGCATTTCTTTTCTACAGCAAAGGAAAAGTGTTTTAGTTCTTGGTCCCAGTAGCATCTTGCCATGAGAATTGTGAAATAATGTACCAATCAGTTACAACACACATCAAACCATCCATGTCCTTACCTGAGAGCTCTTTGGGGCAAGTGCAGAGGGAATATGAACCATCTACATTCATCTAAGGTATTCTCAAAATGAGGTGCAACATTTCCTATGCTGAACCATTATCCAGACAGAATATTTCCACCACCTAGAGCACAGAACAGTGGCTACTCACCAATGGCTCTGTATCTTGCCTGGAATCCAAAGGCAACAATGTCAGAGTCAGTGTAGAAGTTGAGCAGCATAGGGCCAAAGACACTGACTGAAGCAGGCAGCTCATGACCACAGAGTGTGATGAGGGGATGTGGGGTAACCCTCTTCCCACTGAAGATGCTTACTCCATCATAAAGACAAATTCTGCTCAGGAGTGCTGGGGCTGCATGGAAATATAATGAAGAAGTGTTAGCAGCATAATTTCCGTGTCATTTACTTAAGTACAAGAATATACAAACCTTGCTTGAGAATAAAATTTTGAATTATTTTACATTCCAGGATCTCAAGATCTCATCAGCTTGCTGAGGAAATGTCTATGCCTATTCAGAAGCACTAAGAAACACAGAAATGGGGAATGTAGCATTCTAGGGGTTTTTTTTCCCCATTTTTTTTTTCAATTTTAATTGAAAAATTCCTTCTCTCTCAATGAAGACAATGTATTCTAAAATACTTTACAATGATGTCAAAAGGGTAATATGGTGTTTGCTTGACTCTAGTAAGAGTAACTAAGCTCAAACAATGAGCCACATCAGATTACACTGTTAATAATTTAAAATATTCTTCATGTCTTATCCTGAGAATACTTGCTAATTTGGTACCACTAAAAAACATTATCAGAAAGAAATTTTTAAAAATATGAAATGGAGCCAAGTGAAATTTCAGAATGGAAAAGATTAGAGAAAGGAACTCAGGTCCTTTCTGAAAAGACTCTGGAGAAAGGCATGAAGTGAAATGCATTTCTCAGCTAAGCAAAGGTGCACAATACCCATTACAAGTGGTTTTGAACTGCTGCACTGAGNAGTGTTTTAGTTCTTGGTCCCAGTAGCATCTTGCCATGAGAATTGTGAAATAATGTACCAATCAGTTACAACACACATCAAACCATCCATGTCCTTACCTGAGAGCTCTTTGGGGCAAGTGCAGAGGGAATATGAACCATCTACATTCATCTAAGGTATTCTCAAAATGAGGTGCAACATTTCCTATGCTGAACCATTATCCAGACAGAATATTTCCACCACCTAGAGCACAGAACAGTGGCTACTCACCAATGGCTCTGTATCTTGCCTGGAATCCAAAGGCAACAATGTCAGAGTCAGTGTAGAAGTTGAGCAGCATAGGGCCAAAGACACTGACTGAAGCAGGCAGCTCATGACCACAGAGTGTGATGAGGGGATGTGGGGTAACCCTCTTCCCACTGAAGATGCTTACTCCATCATAAAGACAAATTCTGCTCAGGAGTGCTGGGGCTGCATGGAAATATAATGAAGAAGTGTTAGCAGCATAATTTCCGTGTCATTTACTTAAGTACAAGAATATACAAACCTTGCTTGAGAATAAAATTTTGAATTATTTTACATTCCAGGATCTCAAGATCTCATCAGCTTGCTGAGGAAATGTCTATGCCTATTCAGAAGCACTAAGAAACACAGAAATGGGGAATGTAGCATTCTAGGGGTTTTTTTTCCCCATTTTTTTTTTCAATTTTAATTGAAAAATTCCTTCTCTCTCAATGAAGACAATGTATTCTAAAATACTTTACAATGATGTCAAAAGGGTAATATGGTGTTTGCTTGACTCTAGTAAGAGTAACTAAGCTCAAACAATGAGCCACATCAGATTACACTGTTAATAATTTAAAATATTCTTCATGTCTTATCCTGAGAATACTTGCTAATTTGGTACCACTAAAAAACATTATCAGAAAGAAATTTTTAAAAATATGAAATGGAGCCAAGTGAAATTTCAGAATGGAAAAGATTAGAGAAAGGAACTCAGGTCCTTTCTGAAAAGACTCTGGAGAAAGGCATGAAGTGAAATGCATTTCTCAGCTAAGCAAAGGTGCACAATACCCATTACAAGTGGTTTTGAACTGCTGCACTGAGAAGAATAAGAAGATCAACAAGAGGATTGTGAGCAAAAGGCTTAATTTCTAGCTGTGAATCCTCATTGTTTGGACCAATATAATTTATTACTCATGAATCCTGTCAAGACTGATGATATTTATCCTGTAACTCATTCTCTTGTTTGCACTTTTCCTTAATTTCTCCCCATACTAAATGCATTAGTCAACAACCCCCAGTCTCTGTGTTCTATCTCCTCATGTCATACTTCCAACCCCTACACATACATAGCACATCATCAGTGATTTTTCTCTGTATTAATTTCCTCCAATTCTATCATGTTAGATCTTTTCTAGAGCAATTTCTGTCCCTTGCACTACATTAGAACAACTTTCACAAGTTTCCAGAGATCTTTTCTTAGCCCCACATCCCCTGTGATATGATAGGCACTTTTCACATTGGCACTATTTATTTTTTAATTTTTTTTCATAAACTCTTGTCTACTAAGAGCTTCTGCTCATCCTTCTGGTATTAATGTTCTCTCTTCCAATTCATCCATGAGGATTCAATGAGACATCTCCTGTCTTTCTCTCTTTATCTTCACATTAGCTCTGTATAATCTCATTTATAAAGAGAAATAGAACTTCTATCTCCATGTTGATGACCCCATAAGTCTGCTTCCCTCCTCCAGGCCTCTTTCTCTCTGGACTAAAATCTTATTTCTGTCTCTCAGCAAAACCATTCAATAGGAGAACTTCCCTCCACCAGGTTCCCTTGCATCTTTTTTCTTTATAGCCTCATCATTTTGCCTACCCTCATCAGGTCTATGTCTATAATTTGGATCTCTCTAGTCTTCACATCCAGGCTAGATGGAGATATTGTCAAGTGTTTCCAGTTATTATCTTTAAGATAAACTTTCCTACCTTTCCACATGGCTCTATCTGAATGAATAGTTGGGTACTATGGATATTGTACCATTAGTTCCTTGAGCCTTGACAACATTTCTTCAAAATGCTGCTAGAGAGACCAATTATTTGGCCTGACCCTATGAACATATTCCTCTTTCTCTGAGCTGCTGCATCTACTTGCTGTCAAGGCCTTTTGTTATCTCTCTGCACTCTATCATCTCTTGGTACCACTCAGTGCTGATACATTGACCCCTTCCTCTGAAGTTCACATTATAAGAGCTTCAGTTTTCCTTACATTACATTTTGAAATATACCTCCATGTTGTCTTCTTTCCATTTAGCACAAATAGCTGTCCAGTCTCATTATTCTCCATAAAATCATTTATTTCATATAATGGCTGCACAAAAACCTTGACCAAACTTGGGACCCTAACTATCTGATCAGTAATATCCTATCTGACCACTAATAACCATCTCTGTCTGTCCATAACCACAGATTCCTTTTGTATTGAGGCAGAACCTTTCTGTTTAAAGTTTACAAAACTGAACATAATGAGGCTTTTGTTCATAACTGTAGTTTCTGGTATAAGCAGTAATACATTTAGTAATTAATAATGTAGGAGAAGTATTATGCAGATATATAGTTCCTGTGCAATATATTAACCAGGTCTATTTCACAAGATGCTATTTTGAAAGCAAGGAATTATAAATCTTTCAGATATATATATATAGCCTCTTTCAAATAATCTGTTGCAAAACTTGTCTATTTTCTGAATTCCCTAGTAACGATTGAGAAAGCAGATAGAGAAGACTCCAAAATAAAGATGTGACCCTATCCCAGATTGCAAAATTACAGTTGCTTTTCAAATAAATGAATAGATAGATAGATAGATAGATAGATAGATAGATAGATAGATAGATAGATAGATAGATAGAAAGGGGAGAAATAAGATATTTTTCACCTCCATGTGTTGTCAACATAATGCAGCTGTTTTGTAAGGACACAGTATAAATACAAAGGAATTCTAAAAGTAGATATTGCAGGAGGTTCACATCCATTTCCCCTAATCATCTGTGATTTGAAACTCAGATTTGATTGGATGTTACACTCACACTTGAGGAGTATTACAGCTACAGCCATTTAATAACACTCTACTATAGCTGTCCTAAAGGTGTATTTGTAGGGACTTTCATCTGAATAAAGCTGATGAGCAAAAGATGGATGTGATTAATTATTTCCTGCATAGCAAGTCTAATGTTGTTTTTATTGGTGCTGTTATATTTGTGTAGACCTTTGATCCAAAGAGAGAGGATAGAAGGCAGATGAAGAGATGAAGGGACATTCTTCAGGCTGCAAGAAAATTACAGAGACTAAGCCAACCTCCATTCACGGGGTTAAACTTGCCCATGTTTTGCTGCCTAAATGTTAAGTATCTTGTGTAAGCTGTTGTCCATTCCTCTATGTAATAATCCTGGTAAAGAGAAGGAGGCCTTCAGAAGGCAATTCATTCCACCTGCATGACACATTTGGTTTTGAATTTAAAGCACTTTTCCACTTCGTTACAGGAGGAAATAAATCTAGATGATAATCTAAATGAGATGTCTATTTTCAGGGTCTCAAAATCAGATGGAAACTATTTTTCTACCTACTGGGAAGTGGCCAATTTAGATTAAGCTTTGATCACAAAATCAAGAAATGCAGTTTTCCCCAGTTCTCTTGTGCTCTGTTACTTGCTCTATTTAGTGCTTAATACATATTTGAGTACATGCATGTCATGCTCATTTGGTTTCAGATACTGACATTGTATTACTGCTGTGGTTTAACTGCTTCATTTGGAGTCATTCTTTATAATCAGAACAGGCATCTCATCATAACTGAAAACATAAATATTCTAGAGCAGAGATCTGTGACTAACTCATGAAGTCATTCCATTTTGTACCAGTGTCACTACACCATAGCAAATTACCTTCTGCCTTCTAATTTTCTGGAAATGATAACCAGTTTAAGTCAATGAGATGTATGCCTTACAGGAATTACTTTAGATGCTTTATTTCATTACT
>VYZU01051059.1:0-22139 GCA_013401355.1 Ceyx cyanopectus
AAAATAAATTTTCTAAATTAACTGTAAATTTTCAAAAGTTGGCAACACTGACAGGAATTCAAGTTGATCATCCAGAGTCAGAAATAATGCAGTAAATTCCTGAACTAGGTAACTTTGCAGGGAGAAAGAAGAAGGGGTGCCCACCATGTTGCAGCAGTGTGAGCCACAAATTGATCTTCTTTTTTTACAGAGTCAGAAGTTGCCCTGAATGTTTCTCTGCAGCTTTCAGGTGGAGAAGGGGCACATTCTAGATTGGCTTGTTTTGCTCATAATATAAGTACCATTTGTTTGTGGTTTTTGTTTTGTTTTGTTTTTTTTTTCTTGTTTTTCAGCAACAGTTGGCCAAGAATATAAAGTTTGGGCAGCCTCCACAAATGACCGTTTCTGTGAGGACAATGGGGGAGGCAAGTGCTAGTATGGAAGAGGATGTCTTGCTCAGTAGCCCCATGGAGACTGAGACTCAGCAGGAGACAGTGATCCCAGACAGTGGTAATAAAGTAAGCACTTTAAATCTACATATTCATAGCATTAGAGCAGTACTAGAACACTAAAGTTCACTGGGGTGCAGTAAATGTCTCCAGTGAGGTGTAGCTGAGCTCATGGGGCTGTTTTGTATGGATGGGATCTCTCAGCTTGTGTTTTTTGGACTGATGAGAAGGGTCTGCTCTTGGCATCATGAAGCAGGTCCCAGAGAACTACTGGTTTGAGCATTTTCTCTGAAATTCTGGCCATGCAGACATGGCTCTCAGTGTAGGTAGAAGACAGGAGATTTTCTGCCACATAAAATGTCTTGAAATATGGACTTCCCAGCTCAGAAGTCCACACCATCAAATGCCAAAAATCATTCCAAAATTAGAGGGGTCTGGAGCCTAAATCAGTAAAATCCTGTGTCTTGGAGTAAATAACTATATTTCTGATGGACAGGAACGAAAGACAAAGAAGAGTGAGAAACATTTGCAGAATGCTCCCTAAATGCAAATGTCCAGTATAATTCAAATAATTATTCACATCAAACAGGTTTTCTATATTGCTTTGGGACTTCAGATTTTCATGACCAAGTAATTTGGATCAATGGCAGGAGTTCTTGGTTTCATTTAACTTGTATTTGCAAATCAGCTTTATACTAACAATTGTGCATCTGATGTAATGGAATCCCTACATTAATTAGGTTATAAAGAAATACTGTGATATAATGATTGAAAACGATGTTTCTGGGTGTGATTAATGTTACTCTGATGCCTGCACCTTAAAAATCCCCTCCTGTGAGGTGGCTTAGAGACAGTGGCTAAGGATTCAGAGTGACTGATGGCCTTCAATTGCTTGGTGGGGGGGTGAGCAGTTTGCTTTGCAGGAAGAGTGTCATCAAGAACCTGGAGCTGAAACTCCTTGCAGCAGAGGTAATGCCTGGTCAGCTTCCTATATTTTTTCCTTAGATGTAGGTTAGGACAAAATAAAGTTATATTGAGCTGAAATCATAGAAAGTTGTGCTCTTTCTTTTGATTTGAAACCTGGTTATCTTATTAAGGAAGCATGTGTTTTGCCTTTTGTAGTGTCTTGTAGCATCAACTGCTTCTGTTAAGACAGCAGTGATTCAAGGAGCAGCAAAGAGAAACTCATAGCATTTAGAAGTAAGAATATTGTTTATCCATCAGTCCTGCAGTGACAGGAAACAGGGTAAAAATCCTACAGTGATGTGCACGATTTCACAAGTAATTTGAACCATTTTCATTAGATCCTATACAAATTAATATCTAGATGTGATAATTTTGTTTTCTAGTCCACTGACACTCCAGATTTCTTGAGAACAATGAATTTGCCAGGAACAGGACATGAAGTGGAAGAAAAGGTAAAAAAACTTTTATATTTGATTTGCACTGAGCTACTTTCTATCTTGGTTATAAGGGGCCTGGCAGTTGGTTTTTGCTTTAATACATATTTCATTGTTTCATTGATCATCCAAGATTTTGTGAACAGGGCACTGTCTTGAGGCTAGTAAATAAGCAATAACTATGATTGAGAAATCTCTAAGAGTTGATGGCAGGAAAAAGCAGAATTCAGTCTCTGCCAGTCTTGCAGCATTCCTGCATTTGATGTATTAATCACAGAGCCATAATTTCCATAAGTACTTCTACTACTTTGTTATGCCTATGTGTAATTCAATAAGTGTATGCAAAATGTTCCAGCAACTTTTAAATAATTGGTTCTCTGATTAGCATATGTTTAACCTCTGAAGATTACAAAGCTCTCTGAAAACAATGCATGTGATTTTCTTTCCTTACAGAAGATGTTTTCTCCTCTCTTTTTTTTTTTCCCATCTTCTCTTTCCACTTGGATTGTGCCAAGCACAAGTCTCAGAATGATAGCTCAGTGACTTAGAGGAGAGACTGATGACAGGCTCACTTTTACATGTCTAGACATACAGTCCCACTGTACTTATTCATGAGAGGAGTCTCACAAAATCATGTTGTTTTTATTTGCACTTTCTGAACCCAAATATTTGAAGGGCAAGAGAAAAAAAAAAAAGCACCCATCAAAGCCAGTATTGTCTTGTTTTATTCTTTGCTGTTCTTTGGTGCTGTCTTGGACAGCTCCACATGACTGCAGAGAGGTTTTCTGCAGGCAGTGTGCCAGTCTGAGATACAATCCCATAGTCATCTCCCATGCAGATAGTATAGCTCTGTAGCTATTCTATTCTAGTGCCTAGGTAAGTCAATCTGATTTGCTCTTGCCTGAAGTGTATAATCTAAATTGTTTGAAGATGCAGATATTTTTTTCTCAGTAAGCTAACTTTAAAATGTCCCACTCTTTGATGTTGCTTTAAACTTTGCCTCTGCCTTTCCCAACAACTTCAGAATGGAATTAAACTGAAAAGAACCTTGAATTACAATGACCTAAGTAATTTTTACTGAAGAGTATAAGAATGTGTAGTACTGGAAATAGAAAAATATTACAGCTGTAACTTTCATGTTTGAAGTTCATGATTTGTAAAACAGAAAACTAGAGTTTGAATTATTTTATGCTAATAACTCCTTTGAATTCAAAACTGCAAGTGCTTATGTGTGTGTGTGTTATTTATTTATTTACTTACTTAAATGAAACAAATAGCCTAATATTAGCCTCTCGTGTGTTTGTATACAAACAGGTCACTCCAGTCAAATCATCCCGGCCAAAAAGACAATTTTCCTGTTCTGGCACAATTGAAACAATCAATTTGGATGCAGTTCCCCAGGCTGTTGCTCGTCTAGACAACAGTGCAGCTAAGCACAAACTGTCAGTGAAGCCAAAAAAGCAGAGAATGTCAAGAAAGCACAAGAGATTAACAAAGGTATTAAATCATGGGTCACACAGTGAGAGACGGGGAGTTGTTTTTCAAGATGGGTACAAAATAACTGTGAGTGTACCAGGAGTAGCCACAGACAGACTGTGTCTTGAACTGTGATGAACACTGTTTGAGAAGCTACTGAAAGCTTCTTCAGCAAATCTTGTGTCTTCACATAAAGGTCATAAGGTCTGAAGGGTACTTGCCACTGTTAGTACAGGCAATCACATAGTGCAAAATGTGGATGGGGGAAAAAAGTTACATTCTCTAAACCTGGCATGGGTTCTGACAGTGACAATAGCATTGTCTTATAAGAAAGAATAAGACCTAAGTAATGCAACTCTTGCTACATCTATAGAGTGAATTGTCAAATGCTAGTTTTACATGCTTAATGCATGGCTATTTTTGGTTTTTATCCTGACATCTTACTAGTGCTTGTAATGGGACAATACTAGTCAGCTAATACAGGGCAAAGGAGAGGCCACTGTCTTTTCTTCCACACCATTGTACTTGCATGTATCACTCTTGCAATGAAGAAATTAAATTTAAACCTCCTTTTTATACAGAATGTTTAACTAGAGCCAGATGATGGCTCAACAAATGATAGCGAGACAGGATACAAGCTGAGCTGTTTCCTCCAGGAAAGTGCAGGGAAGCTCTCTTCAAGTGCAGCTCATCTTCAGACACTATCACTATAGAGACAAGGAGTAAGCTGTGAAGATCTGCACTCAGTTTATTGCAGGTATTGCACCCACTTGCCAGGGCTGTGGGGCAAGGACCAGCCAGAACATGCCTCAGTACAGCACAGTAAGGTGTTGCTGGGAGCTCTAGGTTCCCTGGCCAGGCATAGTCCTGGAACTGGAGTCTCAGCACAGCTGATGAGGAAGATGTCCTCAATCAGGATTTGTGAGAAGATCAAGATTTGTGAGAGACTGTGTTTCCCTGAGCAGTATTCCTTCCTGGCTAGCATTGCTGAGCTCTTTCCTGGAGGCAATAGCTACTATCTCTGCAAGTAACAAATAGATTTGTTATGAAAGAACTGGCAAAACAATGCCCTTAAGCAGATGCTAATTATTTCAAGCTTGAAGGATAGAGTTTTAAGTAGTAGAGTGGGCATATGAAATCTGTGCTTTATTCCTTGGGTTTCTGTAAATTTGAAATGGCAGGTGTCAATCTGGATTAGTTCATGTACAGTAACCGGTGATTCAATATTTAGCACTGTACTATTATCACTGTTGGGATTTCTTCTTTCTTTTAAAGGCTATCATCTGAATAGGTGAGAGGCAGAGGATCTGTGATGATGTGATCCATAAATTGCAGTGGGTGTGTTAGCTCTGCATCTAAATCATTATTTGAAAACAAAACAAAACAAAAAAACACCAAAAAACCCCCATGTTGTTCTTCATTTAAAGCTGTTTACTGTAAAGAATGACAAGCCAATAGGCAATATTCAGTAACTCCTAACTTGTCTCCCAATTTTAGGGCTCACAAAGTNAAAAAAGCACCCATCAAAGCCAGTATTGTCTTGTTTTATTCTTTGCTGTTCTTTGGTGCTGTCTTGGACAGCTCCACATGACTGCAGAGAGGTTTTCTGCAGGCAGTGTGCCAGTCTGAGATACAATCCCATAGTCATCTCCCATGCAGATAGTATAGCTCTGTAGCTATTCTATTCTAGTGCCTAGGTAAGTCAATCTGATTTGCTCTTGCCTGAAGTGTATAATCTAAATTGTTTGAAGATGCAGATATTTTTTTCTCAGTAAGCTAACTTTAAAATGTCCCACTCTTTGATGTTGCTTTAAACTTTGCCTCTGCCTTTCCCAACAACTTCAGAATGGAATTAAACTGAAAAGAACCTTGAATTACAATGACCTAAGTAATTTTTACTGAAGAGTATAAGAATGTGTAGTACTGGAAATAGAAAAATATTACAGCTGTAACTTTCATGTTTGAAGTTCATGATTTGTAAAACAGAAAACTAGAGTTTGAATTATTTTATGCTAATAACTCCTTTGAATTCAAAACTGCAAGTGCTTATGTGTGTGTGTGTTATTTATTTATTTACTTACTTAAATGAAACAAATAGCCTAATATTAGCCTCTCGTGTGTTTGTATACAAACAGGTCACTCCAGTCAAATCATCCCGGCCAAAAAGACAATTTTCCTGTTCTGGCACAATTGAAACAATCAATTTGGATGCAGTTCCCCAGGCTGTTGCTCGTCTAGACAACAGTGCAGCTAAGCACAAACTGTCAGTGAAGCCAAAAAAGCAGAGAATGTCAAGAAAGCACAAGAGATTAACAAAGGTATTAAATCATGGGTCACACAGTGAGAGACGGGGAGTTGTTTTTCAAGATGGGTACAAAATAACTGTGAGTGTACCAGGAGTAGCCACAGACAGACTGTGTCTTGAACTGTGATGAACACTGTTTGAGAAGCTACTGAAAGCTTCTTCAGCAAATCTTGTGTCTTCACATAAAGGTCATAAGGTCTGAAGGGTACTTGCCACTGTTAGTACAGGCAATCACATAGTGCAAAATGTGGATGGGGGAAAAAAGTTACATTCTCTAAACCTGGCATGGGTTCTGACAGTGACAATAGCATTGTCTTATAAGAAAGAATAAGACCTAAGTAATGCAACTCTTGCTACATCTATAGAGTGAATTGTCAAATGCTAGTTTTACATGCTTAATGCATGGCTATTTTTGGTTTTTATCCTGACATCTTACTAGTGCTTGTAATGGGACAATACTAGTCAGCTAATACAGGGCAAAGGAGAGGCCACTGTCTTTTCTTCCACACCATTGTACTTGCATGTATCACTCTTGCAATGAAGAAATTAAATTTAAACCTCCTTTTTATACAGAATGTTTAACTAGAGCCAGATGATGGCTCAACAAATGATAGCGAGACAGGATACAAGCTGAGCTGTTTCCTCCAGGAAAGTGCAGGGAAGCTCTCTTCAAGTGCAGCTCATCTTCAGACACTATCACTATAGAGACAAGGAGTAAGCTGTGAAGATCTGCACTCAGTTTATTGCAGGTATTGCACCCACTTGCCAGGGCTGTGGGGCAAGGACCAGCCAGAACATGCCTCAGTACAGCACAGTAAGGTGTTGCTGGGAGCTCTAGGTTCCCTGGCCAGGCATAGTCCTGGAACTGGAGTCTCAGCACAGCTGATGAGGAAGATGTCCTCAATCAGGATTTGTGAGAAGATCAAGATTTGTGAGAGACTGTGTTTCCCTGAGCAGTATTCCTTCCTGGCTAGCATTGCTGAGCTCTTTCCTGGAGGCAATAGCTACTATCTCTGCAAGTAACAAATAGATTTGTTATGAAAGAACTGGCAAAACAATGCCCTTAAGCAGATGCTAATTATTTCAAGCTTGAAGGATAGAGTTTTAAGTAGTAGAGTGGGCATATGAAATCTGTGCTTTATTCCTTGGGTTTCTGTAAATTTGAAATGGCAGGTGTCAATCTGGATTAGTTCATGTACAGTAACCGGTGATTCAATATTTAGCACTGTACTATTATCACTGTTGGGATTTCTTCTTTCTTTTAAAGGCTATCATCTGAATAGGTGAGAGGCAGAGGATCTGTGATGATGTGATCCATAAATTGCAGTGGGTGTGTTAGCTCTGCATCTAAATCATTATTTGAAAACAAAACAAAACAAAAAAACACCAAAAAACCCCCATGTTGTTCTTCATTTAAAGCTGTTTACTGTAAAGAATGACAAGCCAATAGGCAATATTCAGTAACTCCTAACTTGTCTCCCAATTTTAGGGCTCACAAAGTTTAACAATAACAGAATTTGAGCCAGAGGACCTAGAAACTCCACTGTATGGAGATGGATACCCGGGTTATAATGGACACATCATAATCGACAAGCTAATCCNAAATTACAGAAATTACAGAAAACACAGTCAGTTTATTACTACTTTTATCTCTGACACTAAAGTTATTTTCACAACAACTATCAGAATGGAATTAAACTGAAAAGAACCTTGAATTACAATGACCTAAGTAATTTTTACTGAAGAGTATAAGAATGTGTAGTACTGGAAATAGAAAAATATTACAGCTGTAACTTTCATGTTTGAAGTTCATGATTTGTAAAACAGAAAACTAGAGTTTGAATTATTTTATGCTAATAACTCCTTTGAATTCAAAACTGCAAGTGCTTATGTGTGTGTGTGTTATTTATTTATTTACTTACTTAAATGAAACAAATAGCCTAATATTAGCCTCTCGTGTGTTTGTATACAAACAGGTCACTCCAGTCAAATCATCCCGGCCAAAAAGACAATTTTCCTGTTCTGGCACAATTGAAACAATCAATTTGGATGCAGTTCCCCAGGCTGTTGCTCGTCTAGACAACAGTGCAGCTAAGCACAAACTGTCAGTGAAGCCAAAAAAGCAGAGAATGTCAAGAAAGCACAAGAGATTAACAAAGGTATTAAATCATGGGTCACACAGTGAGAGACGGGGAGTTGTTTTTCAAGATGGGTACAAAATAACTGTGAGTGTACCAGGAGTAGCCACAGACAGACTGTGTCTTGAACTGTGATGAACACTGTTTGAGAAGCTACTGAAAGCTTCTTCAGCAAATCTTGTGTCTTCACATAAAGGTCATAAGGTCTGAAGGGTACTTGCCACTGTTAGTACAGGCAATCACATAGTGCAAAATGTGGATGGGGGAAAAAAGTTACATTCTCTAAACCTGGCATGGGTTCTGACAGTGACAATAGCATTGTCTTATAAGAAAGAATAAGACCTAAGTAATGCAACTCTTGCTACATCTATAGAGTGAATTGTCAAATGCTAGTTTTACATGCTTAATGCATGGCTATTTTTGGTTTTTATCCTGACATCTTACTAGTGCTTGTAATGGGACAATACTAGTCAGCTAATACAGGGCAAAGGAGAGGCCACTGTCTTTTCTTCCACACCATTGTACTTGCATGTATCACTCTTGCAATGAAGAAATTAAATTTAAACCTCCTTTTTATACAGAATGTTTAACTAGAGCCAGATGATGGCTCAACAAATGATAGCGAGACAGGATACAAGCTGAGCTGTTTCCTCCAGGAAAGTGCAGGGAAGCTCTCTTCAAGTGCAGCTCATCTTCAGACACTATCACTATAGAGACAAGGAGTAAGCTGTGAAGATCTGCACTCAGTTTATTGCAGGTATTGCACCCACTTGCCAGGGCTGTGGGGCAAGGACCAGCCAGAACATGCCTCAGTACAGCACAGTAAGGTGTTGCTGGGAGCTCTAGGTTCCCTGGCCAGGCATAGTCCTGGAACTGGAGTCTCAGCACAGCTGATGAGGAAGATGTCCTCAATCAGGATTTGTGAGAAGATCAAGATTTGTGAGAGACTGTGTTTCCCTGAGCAGTATTCCTTCCTGGCTAGCATTGCTGAGCTCTTTCCTGGAGGCAATAGCTACTATCTCTGCAAGTAACAAATAGATTTGTTATGAAAGAACTGGCAAAACAATGCCCTTAAGCAGATGCTAATTATTTCAAGCTTGAAGGATAGAGTTTTAAGTAGTAGAGTGGGCATATGAAATCTGTGCTTTATTCCTTGGGTTTCTGTAAATTTGAAATGGCAGGTGTCAATCTGGATTAGTTCATGTACAGTAACCGGTGATTCAATATTTAGCACTGTACTATTATCACTGTTGGGATTTCTTCTTTCTTTTAAAGGCTATCATCTGAATAGGTGAGAGGCAGAGGATCTGTGATGATGTGATCCATAAATTGCAGTGGGTGTGTTAGCTCTGCATCTAAATCATTATTTGAAAACAAAACAAAACAAAAAAACACCAAAAAACCCCCATGTTGTTCTTCATTTAAAGCTGTTTACTGTAAAGAATGACAAGCCAATAGGCAATATTCAGTAACTCCTAACTTGTCTCCCAATTTTAGGGCTCACAAAGTTTAACAATAACAGAATTTGAGCCAGAGGACCTAGAAACTCCACTGTATGGAGATGGATACCCGGGTTATAATGGACACATCATAATCGACAAGCTAATCCAGAACAGAGATGAGCAGAAGCAGCTTCAGCTGGCAGAGGAGAAAAGAATTGAAGATCACTGGGGGATTGTTGAGGCTGAAAGGATAAGGCAGATTGTAGAAATGGAAGAACAAAGAGAAATGGAAGAAAAAAGGTGCCAAGAACTTGAGCAGATGCAGAAAGAGCAGGAGAGAAGGTGTTTTGAAAAAGAGAGGAGGCAGCATCTCTTTGAAGGAGAGAGATCTTTGAAAACAGAAGAGCAAACATGCCATAAAGAGGAGAGTAGACCAGTGGATGCTGAAAAGAACCAAGAGCTGGAGGAGCAGAGGCACCAGGAACTAGAGAAGCAGAGGCAGAAGGAGTTGGAGCAACAGAGGCAAGAGCTGGAGAAGCAGAAGCACCAGGAACAGGAGCACCAACACAAACAAGAGCTGGAGGAGCAGAAGCACCTGGAACAGGAGGAGCAATGGAGACAAGAGCTGGAGAAGCAGAAGCACCAGCAACAAGAGGAGCAACAGAGACAAGAGCTGGAGGAGCAGAAGCACCTGGAACAAGAGGAGCAACAGAGACAAGAGATGGAGAAACAGAAGCACCAGGAACAAGAGAAGCAACAGAGGCAAGAGCTGGAGAAACAGAAGCACCAGGACAAAGGGGAGCAACAGAGACAAGAGCTGGAGGAGCAGATGCAACAGAGACAAGAACTGGAGGAGCAGAAGTGCTGGGAACCAGAAGAGCAAAGACATCAGGAGTTGGAGGAGCAGAAGAGCTGTCAACCAGAAGAGCAGAGACATCAGGAGTTGAAGGAGCAGAAGCATCAGGAATGGGGAGAGCAGAGGCATGAGGAGCTGGAGCAGCAACAGAGACAAGAGCTGGAGAAGCACAAGAGGCTAGAGCTGGGAGAATTAAGAGAACATGAGATTGATAAACAGTGTCAGCAGAAAGAAGAAGGAAACTGGATGAAGGAACAAAAAGAACTCAAGGAAAAGAAACAGAGACAAGAGCTAGAAGAGAAAAAGCTTCAGGAAGCTGAAATAAAACTGAAGCAGGAGAAAGAAGCTGAGAGTATCAAACAGATAAAACAAGAGGAACAAAGGCAGCTCTTGAAGGAGAAAGGAGAAAAGACAGAGAAGGAACAATCCCAGCAAGTAATGGATAAGAAAAAGAAGCGGGAAGACCAGAGAAAACACAAGCTCACAAAACAAATGCACATGGAAAGTGCAGAGGGTCTGCAACAGTATGAACTGACACAGCAAAAGGAACAAAGTGAGCAAGAATGGAAGAAGCTAGAAGAGCAGAAGATAGACACAGAAAGACAAAATCTTCAGCAAAACAAAAAAAATCACTTTGAACAGCAGCAAGGCAAGGATCAGTTGTGTTCTGGAGGGGATGATAGGCACCCAGTAGAAGAGAAGCTCCAAGAAGGATCCAGATCACAAAAACACAAACAGCTAGAAAAAGGGAATAAAACAGCAGAAGAAGTCTTAGCCCAGAAGCTGAAGAGAGAAGTTGAGGCTCAGGAACAAAAGCGAATAGGGGAAGAACTTCGGTGGCAAGAGGTAGATGAAAGACAAACTGCATCCAGACCCTTCACATTTCAAGTGTCTTCTGGAGATAAACAGATCATATTTCAGAAAGTAAATCTGAGTCCAGTCATGCCAGTCAAAGGACCTGGACTCTCTTCTCCATCCAACAAAGACTGCAGGCTGCACACTGCCAGCAAGGGCTCCCATACACTCCCATCATCTGTGTGTGTGCCCCACACAGCTATTCTGGTTACTGGAGCACAGTTGTGTGGCACAGCAGTAAACCTGAACCAGATAAAGGACACAGCTTGTAAATCCTTACTTGGCTTATCAGAAGAGAGAAAAACCGTGGATATTCCTTCACCAGAGAAGACCCAGAGGAAAACACAGGATCCCAAATCCAGCAGCAGTAAAATGAAATATGCACAAGAGTCACTGAACAACCAGGCTGTACTGGCTGAGTGGGCCTCCATCCGCTCCAGAATACTAAAGAATGCAGAAAACAGCAAATACGAGAGAGACAGAGTCAGTGTCTGCAGACACAGTGATGACTGGACACCCCGAGGACGAGGTGCTCCCCATGGCAATTTGAGGAAAACCCTCTCTGCAAATGCAAAGTTCTCAATAACACCAGCGTGGCAGAAATTTTCAGACTCTTCAAAAACGAATTCAGACGCTGAGAATGTGAATGTGGCAAAAGGCAAAGAAGCAGTGGCTGGGGGAACAACCACTGGCCTAGCTGCTGATTCAAAGGAGGGTGTGGCTTCCACTTTTAAGGATAACTTAGTTGAAAAGGCTAAGGAGAAAATGGAAACCCAGAGTGAAATGACAGACAACACAGAAGGCTGTAAATTTGCAAAAGATCTTCCATCTTTTCTTGTTCCAAGTTTTCCTCATTCTCCGGGTAAAGAATTACCCCAGGCAGAACTTCCCAGTGCTCTGGAAAATCAGCAGAATAACAGCACAAAAAAAGCAGATAAACCAGCACCAAATGGAGAAGAAAATGTCTCTCCTTTTGGGATAAAGCTACGAAGGACAAACTACTCTTTACGTTTCCATTATGATCAACAGGCAGAGCAAAGGAAGAAGAAAAGATACAGTGCAGGAGATAGTTTTGATGGTGTGCCTGACCCAATAGTTGCCACAGAAGGTGAGAAAGAATCCACTGTTTTTGCTCCACAAGAGAGTACATCCCCTGGCAGGGGGCGAGTGAACATCCCTAGTCATTTAAAAGACTCAAAAGATTCTTCATTTACTGTGGCAGAGTTTTCACAGCCAGCAGGCACATCAGTGGTTCCACCAACCACCACCCAGAGTGCTTTACCCCCTCATGAGAAACCAGCATGCAGGTCAGTAGCCCCACAGAAACCTGCTTTAGCTCCAAAGCCCACCAGTCAGACACCACCACCATCTCCTCTCTCTAAAATTAACAGATCCAGCCTAGCAGGTACTCTAGGGCAAAGGTTTGTTAAAGCAGAATCAGACAGTGGCTGGAGAAAAGAAGACAGAGCAAATGCAGTGCACCCCACACTGTCCAATGAGTACAAAAATGAAGAGGAAGAAATCAGAGAAAAGAAGTCCTTTTTCCCATCTATAAGTATTCCGTGGAGAGAAAAAAATGACAAAAAACCTGAGCCACTGAAGAAAGGTATGTATAGGTCAAAAGTCATTTTGCTGTTATCTGCATTTCCAAAATGAGATACTGAAGGTCCAGAGAAAGATACTTAGTCTTGACCTGTAACTTTTTACCTGGTGTGTTATTTGTGGAGTCCTGCTGCATTGCTTAGGGTTGTCTGAATGAGTAACACTTCCCATCCCCACAGTTTAATTCAGAAACACAGCTCAGTGTGACCAGTGCAACCTGCTTAAGGAAATTAATTTCAAGAAGGTAACTGGTGTGTGTGTGTGTGTGTGTGTGTGTGTTTTCTGTGGTAGAGATGTTACCTAGTGAGGAAATGGACTCTTATGTTCCCTGTGTAATGGTGTCATCAATGCAAAGGGAGTAACTTTTATAATTTACATTAGATTTTATTTTTTAGGATATTGATCCTATTTTTTTAATAATATTATATAGCTTAAAAAGATCTTGCATCCCCTTACAGTGCCTATCCTGGGCAAATTCTCTATGTAACTCAATATAGCTGGGCACAGGAGTCTACATTTCAGAGGCAATCTTCAGTAATAGAAGCTGTTATAGTAACTGTATTGGCTCTCCAGAGGAGGGTTGAAAGCCTCTTTATCCTCAAACACTGTTCTGCACCAGAGGAAAAGTTACCCTGGCAGCATAAGGACACTCAAAAGAGCAAGACAGGAAATTGGCATTTGATTGGCAAATTGGTTTGGGTTTTTTTACACTTTTTCCTTTCACTTCCATTTTTAAATGAGAATTTATGGAAATTATTTGGAGAGACAGCTGCCAGCCTGGGAGAGCAGGGCCCTGGCCAGTTGAGGGTTTCTGTGCTCACTGAGTTCTGCAGGAGCACCTTTGCACCCCAGTGCTGCTCCCTGTCACTCACAGCTCTATACTGGGTGATAGCCCTAATTTCATGCAGAGTACAGAAAGTCAAATGCTCAAAAAAACCAAAAAAAACCCCCAAACACTTTTTAAGGAGCTGAATTTCCAGCAGTACATTATTTCGGCCACCTTCTTTTGGCTGAATTTCACTCTTCGTCCCTAAATTACAGCTGGAAAACCAGTCAACTGCAGCATGTAGTGGGTGAATCCCTTTTGTCAATTATAAACTATCAATGCATATGTATCACTTCCACTTAAATATCTCACACAATGCAAATATTTGTAGTAAATTAGGCTGCAAGTCTAAGTGCCTGGGGTAGACTTTTTTACACAAACACACACACACAAAAAAAAAAAAAATAATTTGGAGAGCTGTATGTCTGTTGAATTAGGACTTACTCTGGAAGCAAAACACCTGTTTCAGGATTGGACATCCAACCCACAAAGGCCTGTGAGTGGCATGGCATTCAGTGGACTTAGCTCCAGAGTTTTCACAAGGTGAAGAAGATGTATGGGTTTGCTTGAGACAAGAGACGTGCATTACTCAACCAATTCTTGTCCCATTTTCTTTCAGAAAAGCCCGTCCTCCAGAGCAGGCACTCTTTAGATGGCTCTAAATTCATGGAAAAAGTTGAATCTTCACAACCACTTTGGATCACATTAGCACTGCAAAAGCAAAAGGGATTTCGTGAGCAGCAAGCTACAAGGGAAGAGAGGAGACAAGCCAGAGAAGCAAAGCAAGCAGAAAAGCTGGCTAAAGAAAATGTAAACACTTGTTCTATACATTGGAAACAGTGATCTCATGATGATAATTGTTAGCTAGTTTTATTAGGTGAAAATGAAAGGTTTTTTTATGTTTGCTTTGAAAGATTCCATGAAAGATATAAATGACAGTGAGTAAAAAGTAGTCTGAAAGTTTGGAGATCCCTTTTGCAAACCTGAGACCTGGAGAAAATGCTGTGCAACAGGGTGACAATTTCAGTGTAAACTCTGATGCCTTAATAGTAGGTGGTGGTTAATGGCAGTCAGAGACCTGACCCCTGTGGAGGTGATGGCACAGAAACACTGTCTGCAATGTTCTCTAGACAGCCAGAGAAAAACATGGTTTTCTAATAGTAAGAAAACCACTTCTACTTACAGAAGTGATGCCACACAAAGAGTGGTGCTTTATGTAGATACCACAGATGGTAAAAAGGGAGATCATGTGGATAACCAAGTCTATTTTGAAGTTTGAGACTCAAATTTCTGATGTTCACATGGGTAATTACAGAGATAACTGGTGGAATAATTACAGAGATAACTGGTGAAGAACAGCAGTGGGTATGAAGTTGCCCACAGATGCACAGTGTGTTTCAGTGCTGTACTTAACAGGTAGAGCTGGCTCAAACTGTTTAATAACTTGACTGAAATGACAAGATGACAAATATAACTTTGTGTTTTGTTGGTATTCTTGGTTTTGTTTGGGGTTTATTTGTGTGTGGGGGGGATTTATTATTTGTGTTGGGTGGTTTGGTTTTTTTCTTTTTGTTTTGTTTTCCCAGTATCTATTAACTTTTAGTTTTAGAAGTATCTATGTTCTGATCCTTTGCTGGTAAGGACAGGTGATGAAAGCATCAAGTGTGACATGTCTTGGTTGTAGCCATAACAAGACAGATTGTTTCTCATTCACCAGTTTTCCTTCTCTGTTCTAGGCTGCTGTAAGTAATCAGTCAGATAATAAAAGCAGCAGCAGCAAAACCAGCACACTGCAGAAATCTACAACTCAAGAAGGGGAGAAGAAGACTGAGACAGCTGTGTCAAGACTAGAGAGAAGGGAACAACTGAAAAAGTCAAACACCCTTCCAACTTCTGTGACAGGTACAGTGCTTCAGATTTACTCCAGGAATAATATAGGTCAGAAATGGCATTGCATGTTTTTATGAACAGGTATTTTTTTCCCTCTGTACTGTCCCCAGAATTACAAATGCATTTGCTATCAGCAAGTAGCAACACAACCTCTTGCAGGCTCATAAGTGGCCATTGCACTGGCCATACATAATTTTAACAGGTTTTTAATGTGTTTACTTAGAAATGCTTCAGTTCAAGTAAAAAAAAAAATTAGGCTGTCTCCCCAGGCCATATCCAACAGTATTTTTGGAACATGACTAATGCACATCAGAGGGATTTGCTTTACTGTAAATTGCAATCACAGTTCTATTTTGCCTTTGGGCCGGGGGTTAGCAGAGGTGGGGATGATATTCCACAAAGTGTATTTGTGTAGGAAATGAAGCATAATTTGTTTCCCCATCTCACAGTTTCCCAATGAGAAATACTCACCCCAGAATATCTGGACTGAATATTCTCATTGCATTCAAAAAGGCAAAACCTAGTCAATTCTATTGAATGTAGCCTGTTACTTTGAATTTAGGACTTCTCCCTCCCAGCTAAGTATTTCATATGGAAGGCTACAACCAGAACCTACTTGATCTGTCACTTTAGTTACAATGAAAAAATTCTATATTCAAAAGGCAGGTACATTAAAATAATTATTTCTGTAAATGGCATCTTTTGGGTGGTATAAGGCAATTGCTGAAACAGAGATTTTCCTAATATTTCTCTGGCCACCATCAGTCCTCAGCCAAAAGTTTTAGAGAAGAGCACAGAGAGGTGTTTAAGAAACCTTCTTACAAGTTGCACAGTAAATAGTGTGGGCTTCTTTGAAAGTAAGTACACGTCATCAGCTGAAATCTATTCAGCACCAGTCTAAGCAAAGAACTAGGGAATGTAACTATTGAAAGTTATTCATTTATTTATAGCTAAAGATACATGATTAAAGATGTATAAAAAAAAAATTTACTTCAGCTATCTACTTCAGTTTTAAAGCTATTTAAAACATTGAAAATCTGAAAATGAAATGTAGCTAAAAGTATTTTGGTAATCTGAGTATTTAACAAAGATTAAAAAATGGTATGATAAAAAAAGAAAATGTGTAAGTTAAGATTAGTGAACAGGTGTTATGTAACTAAGAGTTTAAGACTTATTTCATAGATTTCAGATAGGACTGGGTTCTATCCAGGCTGCCTTCAAGAACATTCACCATCTCAGAGTTAACTTGACTTCTGCAGTTCTGATCTGTGAAGGTGCATGTTAGAAATCAGTTGCTTATTCAATGCATTTTCTCACTGAGACAGCTGTTTGTCTTAAATCCACTCATTTCAAGACAACGTGACAAATATCTGCTAGAAAAAGCTGGCCCAGGATAGTTTCATGGGAGTGATGAAATGAGGCAGGAAACTGTAGGACTGCTTTCAACTCTGTGCTTATGTAAGAACCCTAATCTGAAGAGGCAATTTAAGTCCTACTGAATATAGGTAGGTTACACATGTTCAGCATCTGCATTCCTAAAGAGAAAAAAAATACAATTAAAAATCCAGCTTTATTTCCCAGTGTTTGCTACATTGCAGATGTAATTAAATTAGTTTATGTAAAGAAGCCTGAACACTAAGGAAGTGTTCTCTCTACACCTCCTAAAGTTGAAAATGTTGTCCCTATTTTTGTAAGTAATTTGGAGTCACTCTAAAAAAGGAAACTCAGCTCCACTTATTTTGCAAATACAATAAAAACGATTTAACTAGAAGGGTTGGAAATAAATATGAAGTGTTAGATTGGAAGATGTTCACAGAAAACAAGTGAAATCTCTCGAATCCTGCAACAAAGCACAGAGTTCAATTAATGCTTTTTTTTTTCTTTTCTCTCCCCACCCCATCAAAACCAGTGGAAATCTCAGATTCTGTTCCATCAACCCCCCTGGCAAAGGAAGTGGCCAAGAGATTCTCTACACCTGATGCAAACCCTGTGTCAACAGAACCAGCCTGGCTCGCATTAGCCAAGAGGAAAGCAAAAGCCTGGAGTGACTGTCCACAGATCATAAAGTAAACTGTAAAATTACATCTCTGTTGCTGACCAGTATTTGCTTTCTATTTATTTATTCAGCTTTTTACACATTAAAAAAAAAAAAAGAAAAAAACAACAGGACCCAATCTGAAAATGCATGTATTAAAGGACTGAAACCAGAGCTGATTATCATTTTGCTCTGACTCACTGTAAAGTCTACTTAAGTCATCTATTCCATTGCTTTGACAAATAGCTAAATGAGGTCATAGCAAAAATGTCAGAGCCAGACTCTCTCAAGAATTTAAGAATGCTCAGATACTGGATGTAAATGTTAGCAAGTATCATAATAAGGGCCTTAAATTCTGTGGGTAGTTGGTTCTGGAATTTTAGATCTCTGCACTGGAGATCTCAGAAATTTTTTACAGTGCTCTGTTATTGAAAATGAAGGCAAGATGCATGTTGCCTTCTCTTACTCCTAATTTTAAGTGTTACAGTGTATGAACTATAAGTTCTACCTGCTATTTGAAAGCTTCTTCCCTAGTGAAGAACTTGAGGAGATACCATTTCTCCTGTGAATGGTAAGTAGAAAGATGGAACCATCCAAACAATGAAAAAATTTCTTTAATCGTGGGATTAATACATTATGTCCATATTCCCTCACTCCTAGGAGAAAACACTTCATCCTACCTAAACAAACAAGGAAAAAAAAAAATATTTCAACAAAAAGCAGAAAGTTTTCAGGAAGAAGCTAAGGGAGTCAGTGTTTCTTCTGGTCATTTGCTTGGCCATATTTAAGATGAATAGAGACAGTGACTGCAGATGACAACATCCTATCACTTGAATGGAGCTAAAATAAGTAGAAGTATTCCTGTGTTCCTGCAGCTACAGTTTGTCTCTAAGTTCCCACAGGAGTGAGACTTGCAGAACTGAAGTTAACTGAGAATGGAAAGATAAGTCAGTGAGAGTCTGAGGAGTTTTAACTCTGCATTCTTCCTGATTTTACTCCACATGCAACTTCATGTAGTTCAGATAACTTCCTATACCTTGACCAATACAGTCAGAACACTGCAGAAAGAAGTTTACTTACCCCATCTCAGGTATCTGCTGTGGCAGATTTATTACTTCTTGTAACTAAAACAGAAGTGTTCACACCCCATTCCCCCCCTTAACAAAAATTACATTACAGTCCATAATGTAATAACAATTTTGCTGTCCTCAACATCCCACAGAAAGAGCTACGTCTACAATTTAAAGTCACTCTAGTAAAATAATCTGTAAATACACCTCAGTTTGTTATACAAGGAAGTCTTCAACAACTTGGAATGTCTCCTCACTAAAGCTCAAAGAAAACTTTAAGCCTACAAGATGATAAAGGGAGACATTTTCAAAGAAGAAACTGCATTATAGTATGTTTCATGGATGTACTTAGCCAAACTGCTGGATGCAGCATGAGTAGCAGCACTTTAAATTATGCAGAAACCAGAATGAAACCTGCCATATCCTCCCATTCCAAGAACCAACAAGGGCTTGTCAGCAGAAGTCATTCTTGACTGCAGTATTTCCCACCCAACAGCAAACAATGCTTCAGTGTCTGGGTTTCAACAGCACAAGCACAATGGACCTGGTAGTTCAGTGGAACTGCAGCAGCAAGATGGGTTTTCTTCAGGCTCCTAAGCCATCAGTTTTGCTCAGTTTCATATTTAAAACCAGAATCTCTAAAGCAACTTTTTAATCTAAGTATTTTAAATGTTTTATACAGAGATGGGTCAGTGCTGCTCTCCAATGTCTGGGGAAAAAAACCCCAAACCTTACTGCCTTCAGAGTCAAATCTCTGCAAGCTCATCTGGAGAAACAACAGGGCCCATAATTATTTTTGTTCTCTTAGCACCATGAGTCAGTGCATCTTAAGTTAAATTTACACTTCTTCTGAGTGTATAAACCTGCAGTCTGCATTTGTAATTACAAGAACTGAACTGCCTGAAATCCAGCTTTATGATTACTTCTTGGGAGAAGGAGCCAGGCAGAAATACAGAGAAGGTGAAGTAAAACAGCATTAAAGAACTAAAGATACTGGTATTCTGGAAAGCATAGCAAAATTAGGTGCTACAGGGCATGACCTAAGGATGCAATTTTCCAATACAACACATTTATAGCACATGGAATAGTGCTTTCAGTAAGGATGGTCTTACTCTAAAGCTTCAAAGCAGAGGTTTTTTTCAACCATAAAGGTATCTAGTGTAATAATGGAAACTGTATTATGTTACAGTACTTGATCAAAACATTTCTAAAGTGTATATGTTCAACAGTGACATTTCATGTTAAATTAACAAAAATCTGCACTAAATACCAATGAAGTGTTACTTTGCTTTAGCTTTGTTGCAACCGTTTCTGAGAAAGTGTTGGAAATCTGTAAAAATAAACCCAAACCATTACTACCAAGTTTAAAACAGCAAAAATGTTTTAAGAACTGAACAAACCACTATGTAGTATAGTGTCTTGATTTTTTGTAACTTACACACACAAAATACCATTTCTTCTGACAAGGTTATATATTATTAACCTCTATGTTCATATAGTAATGTATAAAAACTATAAGATGTATAATCGTGGGGTATTTGTTGTGTACTTTTTTTAATTTTTCAAATGTTTTAAAGTGCAATTGTTTATTATACTAATGTCATTTTAATTCTTATTAAACTATAACCCACTCAAAATTATCTAATCAATGAGGTATGGATTCTGTCTCCTTTTGCTTTACAAATAGAACTTTTTATAGTGCTACAGCTGTCTTGCCTAAGTGCTTCTGCTAATGGTGTTGGAATTCAAAGTAGATGGCTCATCAGAGAGAGTGAGAAAATAGTTTCTGCTGTAGTTCTTTTAGAAGATTCAATCAGGAAGATGGTCTCAGTTAAGTTTACTTCTGTCATTGTAAATACTTGTTTCATCTTACTAAGACCACTGGTAATTCCTTTGAAAGCACTGAAGACAACAAAACCAATTTCCACAACCCTTCATTAATAGTTCTCTGTAAGGACACTGCAAAGAACACTCAGATAGCTTAGAAAATAATATTTGACAGTGATTGATTGGAGTAATACACATTCCAACTCATACTGTACCTGTCATTGAAATTTAATAAATATACACATAAGTACAGTCTCCACTTTGGAGTACAGGCAGTAACTCCTACTGACTTAACAGAGTTTAAATACATGCTTGACTGGACTGGAGCCAAGGAGGGCCCAGGCTCACAGAAGATGAACTGCTGACTTTATACAAAATACAGTAAGCAGGTCACTACTACCAGGTACAGGCAACACAGGCTGTGTCTTCAGAAATAAAGCTAAGAGTCAGATTCAAAACAGGACCTGGTTTGCCTCACCGGGGAACAGAAACCTTGTCAGACTTGCCCAACACCAGGCTGAAGCATGGAAGAGCCAGGCACAGGCTAGGAAGGGACCTCAGGGCACCAGCTAGGCTGGACTCACACAGGAATATATTCCCCCTCAGGGACACAAGCATGTTATTCCCAGCTGCAGAATATGGCACCTTACCACAGTTTCTCCTAGAAATGAGGGAGGGACAGTGAAACTTCTGGCTGGGTGCTGAGCAGCTCTTCTCCTCCCATCACTCCAGCAAGTCAACAACCACTCTGACACTGCCTGGTGCAAAATGCTACCAAAGAAGTCTGCAAAGAGCACCTCTTGCCTGCAGTAAATAGAAAGGACCCCTGAGTTCTTAATTGACAAATGTAAACAATAAAAAGGAACCAGCCTAACATCTCTGCTGTTCTTCTTTCCCTGTTACGTACACATCCAGGCAATAAACATAATCATTTCTACAGCCAACAACAAGTTTTGTTCCCCATACTACTGGAGAAGAGAAAACCTCTCCTGGAAGCTTCATTACTGCTTCTGCTGTTCCATTCTTGGCATTCAGGATCCACACTTTGCCATCCGTAGATACTGCTGCCAAAAGAATTTTGTTCTTTAAGTGATCACTTTGAAAAACAAATGGTGTTCCATAGACACTTGAAGTGGCTTCAAATTTCCACAGTAGATTACCCTCCATGTTACAACTGTAGATAAAGCAATCATGGGAGCCAAAAAATATTTCTTCTTTAGTTAAACTTGAGATGCATGGAGATGAAAACACTGGTCCATTAGTGAAAAACTGCCAAACCTACAGAAAAACACAGTATTCTATTATCAAAGGCTGTTCACATTATCAGTTTGACAGCAACTAATTTTTAATGGATTAGTTGCTATCAGAAAAGCATTTTATTTCAAAAGCACACCAGATTTCAGTGAGGGTTGGTCCTTACCTGTCAAATTACAAGTTAAGTTTTACACACAAAGGAAGCTATAAAAGACTCACAGAAGTGCAAGAGTTACTACCTTCTGTGAGGCCAAGGTAAAGATGGACAGCTTGGGAAAAGAATAATCTTGAGCTGTTACACCACAATTACTAATGGACTTTGAGAATTGTTAATATGGTTGTTTTAATATCAGATATAAACCACATTCATCTCTGAGGAATTAAAAAAAAGACACTCATTTAATTAATTGTGAAGATTGACACGTATTTTGCCAGANCAAGTTTAAAACAGCAAAAATGTTTTAAGAACTGAACAAACCACTATGTAGTATAGTGTCTTGATTTTTTGTAACTTACACACACAAAATACCATTTCTTCTGACAAGGTTATATATTATTAACCTCTATGTTCATATAGTAATGTATAAAAACTATAAGATGTATAATCGTGGGGTATTTGTTGTGTACTTTTTTTAATTTTTCAAATGTTTTAAAGTGCAATTGTTTATTATACTAATGTCATTTTAATTCTTATTAAACTATAACCCACTCAAAATTATCTAATCAAGACACTAT
>VYZU01051060.1:0-21057 GCA_013401355.1 Ceyx cyanopectus
AGCATATTGTAATGTGTCTGCAGATTCTGAAACGTGCTTTAAAACTACTTAAAGTTACATGTATTGATAACTTCATCAACAGCTACTGATTCATATTTTGTTTGCAACTACTGGTATTGCCAGGTTTGGGCACAAGTTAGTGCATAACTCCTGGCTTGTTTCAGGCACACGTACACAGTATGGTCTGATTTTTTAGCTCCTTCCTGGGATTCGGTTTTATTTCTAAATATGATAAAATGCAAAAATCCAGCCAAGTTTTCTTAGAGGAGCTTTCATTTTCTTTTATCCCAGCCTTTTCTATCTTGAAGGAGCAGATGGGGTAGATGCTAAAGTGAATGGCCTTCCACCATGACTTACCATTAATCATTACATATCTTTTATAGAGTTTTACATTTGTATTCTTAGAATAGCTGAACAAGGAAAGGTTTTATTCTCACATTGTCTTACTATTTAGAAATTAATTAGCATTTGAAGGACAAAAACTTTCTCAACAGATTTTAGGTACAGTGCAGAGTGGTGTTGGTCATTGTGATGTTGGATGCAGGCAAATTCATATATCCCCTGATTTGAAGTGTCTTAGTAAGAAGTACTTCAGCCTTTCCTTTTCTAGTTTTAGATGTGAAAACAGTCAAATATTCTGCTGTGCATCTTTTCTGCCTCCCTTCCTAAGGGGTTATGTGACACAGACCCCCTCAAAGGCACTTTTCTTGCCAGCTTATGCTGGAAAGGTTAATAATGGNCAAGTTTACAGGGATGTAGTTATTTCACTGCTGAAGTCTCAGCTGTCTTCTCTGCTCTGTACCTTCAGAGATTGTCAGAAAGCATGAATTAGTTACAGCCAGTCACTTTCCTACTTTACTTTCCTCTTCAAAAGGCTCTTTTACTGGGAAGAATCTCAAAAATTCTCAAGTAATGATTGGTGACTGAAGATCAGTGGTTTCTGTTTATATTCACATATGTAAATCTGCTTCTATGTGATACAGTGATCTGGAACCAGTAAGACTCTCCAGTTTCTCTATTGTAACTATGTGATCTTCTTGCCATTAACCTTATCTTCCCTCTGCCTTTTTGTGTGTTTTTCTCACTTGTGCCTCTCCTGGGTTGTTCTATGACCCATGGAACTGAATGTATTCACAAATGTATTCACAAGCTAAAAAATGACAGGGTCCCACATTATTTTAGGATCATTCTTTTAGGATCACTGGCCTTAACATCTTTGTATGAGGCTAAACTGACACATGTACTCCATCTGGTACAAAAGCCTCTTCTTATTGCTGGTCTCTACACAGTAAATTACTATGCTGAGTTGTGTAATTGAGCGCTGTCAATATTATCTACAATTTCACATATGCCTTGTAGAAAGTACTATTACTGTAAAGAAAGTGGGCTCAGAGGCAGGAGTTTTTGGGTTGTGATACCAGCTGAGCAGAAGATTAATAAAATCTGTAAAAGACAACTACTAGTTTTGGTAAACTAGTGCTTTACCATATAGCACGCCGGGTGTATATGTGGTTTGTTGTTTGTTTTTTTTTCTTTTGTAAGGAGAACTTTAGGGTCACCCTGTTAAATATTCAGCAGTCAGGCTGAAGTCATCTGTTCATTCTTCAGCTTCTCCTGTATGAGTTGTGATTTCAAATGCATGAGTCCTGCTGTAGTGGTCCCACAGCATATTGTAATGTGTCTGCAGATTCTGAAACGTGCTTTAAAACTACTTAAAGTTACATGTATTGATAACTTCATCAACAGCTACTGATTCATATTTTGTTTGCAACTACTGGTATTGCCAGGTTTGGGCACAAGTTAGTGCATAACTCCTGGCTTGTTTCAGGCACACGTACACAGTATGGTCTGATTTTTTAGCTCCTTCCTGGGATTCGGTTTTATTTCTAAATATGATAAAATGCAAAAATCCAGCCAAGTTTTCTTAGAGGAGCTTTCATTTTCTTTTATCCCAGCCTTTTCTATCTTGAAGGAGCAGATGGGGTAGATGCTAAAGTGAATGGCCTTCCACCATGACTTACCATTAATCATTACATATCTTTTATAGAGTTTTACATTTGTATTCTTAGAATAGCTGAACAAGGAAAGGTTTTATTCTCACATTGTCTTACTATTTAGAAATTAATTAGCATTTGAAGGACAAAAACTTTCTCAACAGATTTTAGGTACAGTGCAGAGTGTGAAGAAGCAGTTAAATATCACCTTATTTTAACAGAAAATTTAAGAAGTGAATAAATTTTCTCTAGATATTTGCTGCCAAAAGGATGAAAGGGATCTGCATGGTTGTTCCCTACCACCTGACAGGTGACACATGGTGAAGTAGATAGCTTTAATATTCAGAGAGGAGAACAGTGATTTATCATCTTCAGATTTCTCTACACAGTTCTGCAGGAATGAGACTTTCTTAGCTTTGAACTGCAGCAGCAAGCTGCAGAAGTAAAACTGGGAAAGTGCATCTGTGTGGCAGTAGGGGTGATGTCATGCCTCAGAGCAGTTTCTGTTCTGATCATCTTTCAAACAGTTTTCAGGCATTTTCCCCTCAATCTGTGAGCCTTTATTATGCAGCTACTTTAGCTAAAATTTGTGCAAAATGATGCAAAATCTCCACCTCTGATGATATGTGTCAANCAATTTGTTTTATCAGCCACTTGGACTTTTCTTTTGGTTGTATATGGAGGTGATGCTGTGCCCAAAATGAAATGCATGGTGATGTTGGATGGACTGCTGTGTTAAGTATATGGACTATTGATCAGTTGGGTCAGATTGGGTTTTGTGGATTTCATGATGTTTTTGATGAGTTAAATCCATCACGTTTTTTCCTATGGTGGCATTTAATGCAATTTAAAAGGTTGAGTGGAAAACTGTTTGTTAGCTTACACAAAGTCTTGTCTGCAATATAATGGACATGTATACAAATAAACAGTCTGTTGCAGCCCATCTTCTTTTGAAATGGATAACTCAATGCCACCTCAGGTTGGCGGATAGAAAACAGGGAGAAAATTCAAAAGCAAGCATAATTCTGCTGTCTTAAGCTTGCATCATCTCTGTGTCTTCTGTCTAAATAATCTGCTGATCTACCATAAAGTCACTTTCCTACTTTACTTTCCTCTTCAAAAGGCTCTTTTACTGGGAAGAATCTCAAAAATTCTCAAGTAATGATTGGTGACTGAAGATCAGTGGTTTCTGTTTATATTCACATATGTAAATCTGCTTCTATGTGATACAGTGATCTGGAACCAGTAAGACTCTCCAGTTTCTCTATTGTAACTATGTGATCTTCTTGCCATTAACCTTATCTTCCCTCTGCCTTTTTGTGTGTTTTTCTCACTTGTGCCTCTCCTGGGTTGTTCTATGACCCATGGAACTGAATGTATTCACAAATGTATTCACAAGCTAAAAAATGACAGGGTCCCACATTATTTTAGGATCATTCTTTTAGGATCACTGGCCTTAACATCTTTGTATGAGGCTAAACTGACACATGTACTCCATCTGGTACAAAAGCCTCTTCTTATTGCTGGTCTCTACACAGTAAATTACTATGCTGAGTTGTGTAATTGAGCGCTGTCAATATTATCTACAATTTCACATATGCCTTGTAGAAAGTACTATTACTGTAAAGAAAGTGGGCTCAGAGGCAGGAGTTTTTGGGTTGTGATACCAGCTGAGCAGAAGATTAATAAAATCTGTAAAAGACAACTACTAGTTTTGGTAAACTAGTGCTTTACCATATAGCACGCCGGGTGTATATGTGGTTTGTTGTTTGTTTTTTTTTCTTTTGTAAGGAGAACTTTAGGGTCACCCTGTTAAATATTCAGCAGTCAGGCTGAAGTCATCTGTTCATTCTTCAGCTTCTCCTGTATGAGTTGTGATTTCAAATGCATGAGTCCTGCTGTAGTGGTCCCACAGCATATTGTAATGTGTCTGCAGATTCTGAAACGTGCTTTAAAACTACTTAAAGTTACATGTATTGATAACTTCATCAACAGCTACTGATTCATATTTTGTTTGCAACTACTGGTATTGCCAGGTTTGGGCACAAGTTAGTGCATAACTCCTGGCTTGTTTCAGGCACACGTACACAGTATGGTCTGATTTTTTAGCTCCTTCCTGGGATTCGGTTTTATTTCTAAATATGATAAAATGCAAAAATCCAGCCAAGTTTTCTTAGAGGAGCTTTCATTTTCTTTTATCCCAGCCTTTTCTATCTTGAAGGAGCAGATGGGGTAGATGCTAAAGTGAATGGCCTTCCACCATGACTTACCATTAATCATTACATATCTTTTATAGAGTTTTACATTTGTATTCTTAGAATAGCTGAACAAGGAAAGGTTTTATTCTCACATTGTCTTACTATTTAGAAATTAATTAGCATTTGAAGGACAAAAACTTTCTCAACAGATTTTAGGTACAGTGCAGAGTGTGAAGAAGCAGTTAAATATCACCTTATTTTAACAGAAAATTTAAGAAGTGAATAAATTTTCTCTAGATATTTGCTGCCAAAAGGATGAAAGGGATCTGCATGGTTGTTCCCTACCACCTGACAGGTGACACATGGTGAAGTAGATAGCTTTAATATTCAGAGAGGAGAACAGTGATTTATCATCTTCAGATTTCTCTACACAGTTCTGCAGGAATGAGACTTTCTTAGCTTTGAACTGCAGCAGCAAGCTGCAGAAGTAAAACTGGGAAAGTGCATCTGTGTGGCAGTAGGGGTGATGTCATGCCTCAGAGCAGTTTCTGTTCTGATCATCTTTCAAACAGTTTTCAGGCATTTTCCCCTCAATCTGTGAGCCTTTATTATGCAGCTACTTTAGCTAAAATTTGTGCAAAATGATGCAAAATCTCCACCTCTGATGATATGTGTCAAAACATTGTCAGACAGCTTTTATGTGAATAGCAAGTGATTTTTCTGAAGTATGTTTTCAGAAATATCTTGCATTCCTAAATTTCCACTTCTTATTTTTAATGGAAAACATTTTCATTTTTCTACTGAAATCTGCTTAGAATTTAAGCAGTAGAAAAGAAATGTTGATTAATGTTTGTTTGTTTGTTTGTTTTCTTTTTAACCATTTATTGTATCCCAAAATGGCTACATTATCTTTTCCAAATAAGTGAGCACTTGGAGGGATATTCACTAAATCTGGCAATACCAGGAAGTTCTAAATGAATGCATGTGTAGTTTGTAAGGAAAAAGATTTGTGACCTTAACCCTGTGTGACACTCTCCTTACACATAAGGGTCTTGGATCTGCAAAGTGCTTAGTGATCTTCTTTTGATTAAGTGAGATGCTTAAGCAGGTTACTTAAGTTAAATTGCATGAGTAGATCCTTTGAACTGAGTGAGATTGCTGGCACATTTCCCTTCCTTATGGGAGTGTAACCACAGTACAGAACCTTGCAGAACTGATCCCATAGGAACTAAGTAATGATTACTGCAGGAATTGTAACTTGGCATTTTGTATCTTTTGTAGATTTAAAATCCTACCTTCAGTTTAAAGTTCTATTGCCAAGTCTTTTTCTTTCATGCCAGTATATATATATATATGTATATATATCAAAGGCATCATCTGGCACGGAGTATGAGAATTTTACCTTCACAAAATGAGAGTAAGATCTATCTTTAATCTCTGAGTATCAGTTTAAATTTCTGATAGTCTGTGAAAAGAGTTAATCAGAAGATATAATCTCTGCTCCTGTGACCCCAGTTGCCACTGCTGTATTTTGCTGAAGGTATTTAGTTTTGTGTTTGGTGCACAAAGGATGACAGGTTTCATAGCCCTTTTATAGCAGCTGCTAACATGCACTTTGGAATCCTTGATTCTTACAGTCTGTAGGAGCACCTACCAGATGCATGCTTCAGTAGGCATTTTGTAGAAACTATTAAGATTTGACTGAATGACAATAGTGCTGGTTATGCCAAACAGTTAAAGGAATCAGTTTGGCAAGTGTAGGAAAGATATGTTTTTGAAAGGGAATGAATCATTATGAGATGCAATAGTGGTTCAGGCAACTCTTTGTCATAGGAAACCAGTCACTGTAATGTAGTTTGGAAAGTAACAGCACTGCAAAAAGTCTCTGAGATTTTGAAAGGAAAAAGTATGTATCATGATTTAGCATTTTGCTAGGACAATTTGTAGTTGTAATATGCAAATATTTTCAAAGAAGATTTAAAATTACTATTTAATGTTCATGTAGATGCCATTATGCCCTGTTGATACATGTACTTTAAGCCATGAACATGCTGAGGAATAATGATTTTAAATGCAGTTTGAGGTAAAAAGAAATCGCTGTGAAAGGAATTCTCTTTTGTGCTGGTTTTGGCTGGGATAGAGTTAATTTTATTCGCAGTAGTTAGTATGGGGCTGTGTTTTGGATTAGTGCTGGAAACAGTGTTGATGACCCAGGGCTGTTTGTATCAGCTCTGCTCAGCAGTAACAAAGTCAAGGGCTTTTCTGCTCACCACACCCCACCCGCCAGCAGGCTGAGGGTGCACAAGAAGTTGGGAGGGGACACAGCTGGGACAGCTGACCCCAGCTGACCAAAGGGATATTCCAGACCACATGATGTCATGCTTAGCTACAGGCTACCTGCTCTAAGTTGGGGGAAACACATTCTGAGTTACTGTGTTTGTCTTCCCAAGTAACCATTCCCCATGATGGAGCTCTCTCTGCTTTCCTGGAGATCACTGAACACCTGCCTACTGATGGGAAGTGGTGAATCTATTCCTTGCCTTGCTTTGCTTGCATGTGTGGCTTTTGCTTTACCCATTAAACTGTCTTTATCTAAACCCACAAGTTTTCTTACTTTTACTCTTCCAATTCTCTCCCTCATCCCCCTCAAGGAGAGTGGGCGAGCAGCTGTGTGAGGCTCAGTTGCTGGCTGAGGTTAAACCATGACATTGTTAAGTTCATAAAACAGGCTATCTGGAGATTCCAGGAAAGACTACAGTCTTTGATTTGCTTTTAGCAGGATAAGAAAACGAGCTGCAACAAGACACTGGGTAGTATAATGCTTGACAAGTTTCATCCAATTAATCCTCACAACATCACACTGAGGTAGGCAAGTTAATTTTATTCCTCACTATATACCAGAGGTGAAACCTGAGAAAATAGTTGAAGTTACTTGTGTGGAGTGACATAACTGATCTACAGATCTGTGTTTTCCTTCACTTGCATCCAACTTCTTAGTTGGTCTGTTTTAATCTTTATACTTAACTGTGTTGGCAGAGGACCATTTGAAAAGTAACTTTAGTGTGCTTTTCTTTGTATTTTTAAAGTGCAATAATAATTTTAAATCTCTTTATTGACTATTTAGGGGAAAACAACTTCAGCACAAAAGGTGAGAATTCTAACTGAAAGTGGGATTGGTATTACCACTGTTCAGTGGTGTGTGGGGAATATTCACTTGTCACTTACGTAAAGTTCCTTATAGAGTGTCTTTTGCCTGGTAAAGAAATGAAAGGTGATCTAGATGTTAGGAAGGTCACTTGAAGCTTAGCAGACCACAGTTTAGTTCTTTGCTTTGTTAGAGTCTTGTATTAAGTCATTTAGGTTCAGAACAGATCACGGGGAGTTAGTGCCTAAAATCTTTGTGGGTTTAACCTTATACTTATGTCTGAAATTCAGCTATGTATCTATTGTGTTTGTGAATTTTGAAAGGAGAAACTAATGAACATGGACTGGCTCATAGCAATGCTCCTTCCTCCCATCTAGTACCTAAGAAGTAGCCATGTCCACTTTGTACTGNAGATATAATCTCTGCTCCTGTGACCCCAGTTGCCACTGCTGTATTTTGCTGAAGGTATTTAGTTTTGTGTTTGGTGCACAAAGGATGACAGGTTTCATAGCCCTTTTATAGCAGCTGCTAACATGCACTTTGGAATCCTTGATTCTTACAGTCTGTAGGAGCACCTACCAGATGCATGCTTCAGTAGGCATTTTGTAGAAACTATTAAGATTTGACTGAATGACAATAGTGCTGGTTATGCCAAACAGTTAAAGGAATCAGTTTGGCAAGTGTAGGAAAGATATGTTTTTGAAAGGGAATGAATCATTATGAGATGCAATAGTGGTTCAGTAAACTCCNTGTGATTTCAAATGCATGAGTCCTGCTGTAGTGGTCCCACAGCATATTGTAATGTGTCTGCAGATTCTGAAACGTGCTTTAAAACTACTTAAAGTTACATGTATTGATAACTTCATCAACAGCTACTGATTCATATTTTGTTTGCAACTACTGGTATTGCCAGGTTTGGGCACAAGTTAGTGCATAACTCCTGGCTTGTTTCAGGCACACGTACACAGTATGGTCTGATTTTTTAGCTCCTTCCTGGGATTCGGTTTTATTTCTAAATATGATAAAATGCAAAAATCCAGCCAAGTTTTCTTAGAGGAGCTTTCATTTTCTTTTATCCCAGCCTTTTCTATCTTGAAGGAGCAGATGGGGTAGATGCTAAAGTGAATGGCCTTCCACCATGACTTACCATTAATCATTACATATCTTTTATAGAGTTTTAAATTTGTATTCTTAGAATAGCTGAACAAGGAAAGGTTTTATTCTCACATTGTCTTACTATTTAGAAATTAATTAGCATTTGAAGGACAAAAACTTTCTCAACAGATTTTAGGTACAGTGCAGAGTGTGAAGAAGCAGTTAAATATCACCTTATTTTAACAGAAAATTTAAGAAGTGAATAAATTTTCTCTAGATATTTGCTGCCAAAAGGATGAAAGGGATCTGCATGGTTGTTCCCTACCACCTGACAGGTGACACATGGTGAAGTAGATAGCTTTAATATTCAGAGAGGAGAACAGTGATTTATCATCTTCAGATTTCTCTACACAGTTCTGCAGGAATGAGACTTTCTTAGCTTTGAACTGCAGCAGCAAGCTGCAGAAGTAAAACTGGGAAAGTGCATCTGTGTGGCAGTAGGGGTGATGTCATGCCTCAGAGCAGTTTCTGTTCTGATCATCTTTCAAACAGTTTTCAGGCACAAGTTTGTCTTATCTCAAGATCCAATACTGATAGATACGTTTTTCAATTACTCCTCAGGATGAACCAGATGCAACTTTAAATAACTAATTCAATAATCCATGCAAATCCAACAAAAAACCAAACAGAAAGCAAATTANTTACTTAAGTTAAATTGCATGAGTAGATCCTTTGAACTGAGTGAGATTGCTGGCACATTTCCCTTCCTTATGGGAGTGTAACCACAGTACAGAACCTTGCAGAACTGATCCCATAGGAACTAAGTAATGATTACTGCAGGAATTGTAACTTGGCATTTTGTATCTTTTGTAGATTTAAAATCCTACCTTCAGTTTAAAGTTCTATTGCCAAGTCTTTTTCTTTCATGCCAGTATATATATATATATGTATATATATCAAAGGCATCATCTGGCACGGAGTATGAGAATTTTACCTTCACAAAATGAGAGTAAGATCTATCTTTAATCTCTGAGTATCAGTTTAAATTTCTGATAGTCTGTGAAAAGAGTTAATCAGAAGATATAATCTCTGCTCCTGTGACCCCAGTTGCCACTGCTGTATTTTGCTGAAGGTATTTAGTTTTGTGTTTGGTGCACAAAGGATGACAGGTTTCATAGCCCTTTTATAGCAGCTGCTAACATGCACTTTGGAATCCTTGATTCTTACAGTCTGTAGGAGCACCTACCAGATGCATGCTTCAGTAGGCATTTTGTAGAAACTATTAAGATTTGACTGAATGACAATAGTGCTGGTTATGCCAAACAGTTAAAGGAATCAGTTTGGCAAGTGTAGGAAAGATATGTTTTTGAAAGGGAATGAATCATTATGAGATGCAATAGTGGTTCAGGCAACTCTTTGTCATAGGAAACCAGTCACTGTAATGTAGTTTGGAAAGTAACAGCACTGCAAAAAGTCTCTGAGATTTTGAAAGGAAAAAGTATGTATCATGATTTAGCATTTTGCTAGGACAATTTGTAGTTGTAATATGCAAATATTTTCAAAGAAGATTTAAAATTACTATTTAATGTTCATGTAGATGCCATTATGCCCTGTTGATACATGTACTTTAAGCCATGAACATGCTGAGGAATAATGATTTTAAATGCAGTTTGAGGTAAAAAGAAATCGCTGTGAAAGGAATTCTCTTTTGTGCTGGTTTTGGCTGGGATAGAGTTAATTTTATTCGCAGTAGTTAGTATGGGGCTGTGTTTTGGATTAGTGCTGGAAACAGTGTTGATGACCCAGGGCTGTTTGTATCAGCTCTGCTCAGCAGTAACAAAGTCAAGGGCTTTTCTGCTCACCACACCCCACCCGCCAGCAGGCTGAGGGTGCACAAGAAGTTGGGAGGGGACACAGCTGGGACAGCTGACCCCAGCTGACCAAAGGGATATTCCAGACCACATGATGTCATGCTTAGCTACAGGCTACCTGCTCTAAGTTGGGGGAAACACATTCTGAGTTACTGTGTTTGTCTTCCCAAGTAACCATTCCCCATGATGGAGCTCTCTCTGCTTTCCTGGAGATCACTGAACACCTGCCTACTGATGGGAAGTGGTGAATCTATTCCTTGCCTTGCTTTGCTTGCATGTGTGGCTTTTGCTTTACCCATTAAACTGTCTTTATCTAAACCCACAAGTTTTCTTACTTTTACTCTTCCAATTCTCTCCCTCATCCCCCTCAAGGAGAGTGGGCGAGCAGCTGTGTGAGGCTCAGTTGCTGGCTGAGGTTAAACCATGACATTGTTAAGTTCATAAAACAGGCTATCTGGAGATTCCAGGAAAGACTACAGTCTTTGATTTGCTTTTAGCAGGATAAGAAAACGAGCTGCAACAAGACACTGGGTAGTATAATGCTTGACAAGTTTCATCCAATTAATCCTCACAACATCACACTGAGGTAGGCAAGTTAATTTTATTCCTCACTATATACCAGAGGTGAAACCTGAGAAAATAGTTGAAGTTACTTGTGTGGAGTGACATAACTGATCTACAGATCTGTGTTTTCCTTCACTTGCATCCAACTTCTTAGTTGGTCTGTTTTAATCTTTATACTTAACTGTGTTGGCAGAGGACCATTTGAAAAGTAACTTTAGTGTGCTTTTCTTTGTATTTTTANTTTTCCCCTCAATCTGTGAGCCTTTATTATGCAGCTACTTTAGCTAAAATTTGTGCAAAATGATGCAAAATCTCCACCTCTGATGATATGTGTCAAAACATTGTCAGACAGCTTTTATGTGAATAGCAAGTGATTTTTCTGAAGTATGTTTTCAGAAATATCTTGCATTCCTAAATTTCCACTTCTTATTTTTAATGGAAAACATTTTCATTTTTCTACTGAAATCTGCTTAGAATTTAAGCAGTAGAAAAGAAATGTTGATTAATGTTTGTTTGTTTGTTTGTTTTCTTTTTAACCATTTATTGTATCCCAAAATGGCTACATTATCTTTTCCAAATAAGTGAGCACTTGGAGGGATATTCACTAAATCTGGCAATACCAGGAAGTTCTAAATGAATGCATGTGTAGTTTGTAAGGAAAAAGATTTGTGACCTTAACCCTGTGTGACACTCTCCTTACACATAAGGGTCTTGGATCTGCAAAGTGCTTAGTGATCTTCTTTTGATTAAGTGAGATGCTTAAGCAGGTTACTTAAGTTAAATTGCATGAGTAGATCCTTTGAACTGAGTGAGATTGCTGGCACATTTCCCTTCCTTATGGGAGTGTAACCACAGTACAGAACCTTGCAGAACTGATCCCATAGGAACTAAGTAATGATTACTGCAGGAATTGTAACTTGGCATTTTGTATCTTTTGTAGATTTAAAATCCTACCTTCAGTTTAAAGTTCTATTGCCAAGTCTTTTTCTTTCATGCCAGTATATATATATATATGTATATATATCAAAGGCATCATCTGGCACGGAGTATGAGAATTTTACCTTCACAAAATGAGAGTAAGATCTATCTTTAATCTCTGAGTATCAGTTTAAATTTCTGATAGTCTGTGAAAAGAGTTAATCAGAAGATATAATCTCTGCTCCTGTGACCCCAGTTGCCACTGCTGTATTTTGCTGAAGGTATTTAGTTTTGTGTTTGGTGCACAAAGGATGACAGGTTTCATAGCCCTTTTATAGCAGCTGCTAACATGCACTTTGGAATCCTTGATTCTTACAGTCTGTAGGAGCACCTACCAGATGCATGCTTCAGTAGGCATTTTGTAGAAACTATTAAGATTTGACTGAATGACAATAGTGCTGGTTATGCCAAACAGTTAAAGGAATCAGTTTGGCAAGTGTAGGAAAGATATGTTTTTGAAAGGGAATGAATCATTATGAGATGCAATAGTGGTTCAGGCAACTCTTTGTCATAGGAAACCAGTCACTGTAATGTAGTTTGGAAAGTAACAGCACTGCAAAAAGTCTCTGAGATTTTGAAAGGAAAAAGTATGTATCATGATTTAGCATTTTGCTAGGACAATTTGTAGTTGTAATATGCAAATATTTTCAAAGAAGATTTAAAATTACTATTTAATGTTCATGTAGATGCCATTATGCCCTGTTGATACATGTACTTTAAGCCATGAACATGCTGAGGAATAATGATTTTAAATGCAGTTTGAGGTAAAAAGAAATCGCTGTGAAAGGAATTCTCTTTTGTGCTGGTTTTGGCTGGGATAGAGTTAATTTTATTCGCAGTAGTTAGTATGGGGCTGTGTTTTGGATTAGTGCTGGAAACAGTGTTGATGACCCAGGGCTGTTTGTATCAGCTCTGCTCAGCAGTAACAAAGTCAAGGGCTTTTCTGCTCACCACACCCCACCCGCCAGCAGGCTGAGGGTGCACAAGAAGTTGGGAGGGGACACAGCTGGGACAGCTGACCCCAGCTGACCAAAGGGATATTCCAGACCACATGATGTCATGCTTAGCTACAGGCTACCTGCTCTAAGTTGGGGGAAACACATTCTGAGTTACTGTGTTTGTCTTCCCAAGTAACCATTCCCCATGATGGAGCTCTCTCTGCTTTCCTGGAGATCACTGAACACCTGCCTACTGATGGGAAGTGGTGAATCTATTCCTTGCCTTGCTTTGCTTGCATGTGTGGCTTTTGCTTTACCCATTAAACTGTCTTTATCTAAACCCACAAGTTTTCTTACTTTTACTCTTCCAATTCTCTCCCTCATCCCCCTCAAGGAGAGTGGGCGAGCAGCTGTGTGAGGCTCAGTTGCTGGCTGAGGTTAAACCATGACATTGTTAAGTTCATAAAACAGGCTATCTGGAGATTCCAGGAAAGACTACAGTCTTTGATTTGCTTTTAGCAGGATAAGAAAACGAGCTGCAACAAGACACTGGGTAGTATAATGCTTGACAAGTTTCATCCAATTAATCCTCACAACATCACACTGAGGTAGGCAAGTTAATTTTATTCCTCACTATATACCAGAGGTGAAACCTGAGAAAATAGTTGAAGTTACTTGTGTGGAGTGACATAACTGATCTACAGATCTGTGTTTTCCTTCACTTGCATCCAACTTCTTAGTTGGTCTGTTTTAATCTTTATACTTAACTGTGTTGGCAGAGGACCATTTGAAAAGTAACTTTAGTGTGCTTTTCTTTGTATTTTTAAAGTGCAATAATAATTTTAAATCTCTTTATTGACTATTTAGGGGAAAACAACTTCAGCACAAAAGGTGAGAATTCTAACTGAAAGTGGGATTGGTATTACCACTGTTCAGTGGTGTGTGGGGAATATTCACTTGTCACTTACGTAAAGTTCCTTATAGAGTGTCTTTTGCCTGGTAAAGAAATGAAAGGTGATCTAGATGTTAGGAAGGTCACTTGAAGCTTAGCAGACCACAGTTTAGTTCTTTGCTTTGTTAGAGTCTTGTATTAAGTCATTTAGGTTCAGAACAGATCACGGGGAGTTAGTGCCTAAAATCTTTGTGGGTTTAACCTNTTTATTGTATCCCAAAATGGCTACATTATCTTTTCCAAATAAGTGAGCACTTGGAGGGATATTCACTAAATCTGGCAATACCAGGAAGTTCTAAATGAATGCATGTGTAGTTTGTAAGGAAAAAGATTTGTGACCTTAACCCTGTGTGACACTCTCCTTACACATAAGGGTCTTGGATCTGCAAAGTGCTTAGTGATCTTCTTTTGATTAAGTGAGATGCTTAAGCAGGTTACTTAAGTTAAATTGCATGAGTAGATCCTTTGAACTGAGTGAGATTGCTGGCACATTTCCCTTCCTTATGGGAGTGTAACCACAGTACAGAACCTTGCAGAACTGATCCCATAGGAACTAAGTAATGATTACTGCAGGAATTGTAACTTGGCATTTTGTATCTTTTGTAGATTTAAAATCCTACCTTCAGTTTAAAGTTCTATTGCCAAGTCTTTTTCTTTCATGCCAGTATATATATATATATGTATATATATCAAAGGCATCATCTGGCACGGAGTATGAGAATTTTACCTTCACAAAATGAGAGTAAGATCTATCTTTAATCTCTGAGTATCAGTTTAAATTTCTGATAGTCTGTGAAAAGAGTTAATCAGAAGATATAATCTCTGCTCCTGTGACCCCAGTTGCCACTGCTGTATTTTGCTGAAGGTATTTAGTTTTGTGTTTGGTGCACAAAGGATGACAGGTTTCATAGCCCTTTTATAGCAGCTGCTAACATGCACTTTGGAATCCTTGATTCTTACAGTCTGTAGGAGCACCTACCAGATGCATGCTTCAGTAGGCATTTTGTAGAAACTATTAAGATTTGACTGAATGACAATAGTGCTGGTTATGCCAAACAGTTAAAGGAATCAGTTTGGCAAGTGTAGGAAAGATATGTTTTTGAAAGGGAATGAATCATTATGAGATGCAATAGTGGTTCAGGCAACTCTTTGTCATAGGAAACCAGTCACTGTAATGTAGTTTGGAAAGTAACAGCACTGCAAAAAGTCTCTGAGATTTTGAAAGGAAAAAGTATGTATCATGATTTAGCATTTTGCTAGGACAATTTGTAGTTGTAATATGCAAATATTTTCAAAGAAGATTTAAAATTACTATTTAATGTTCATGTAGATGCCATTATGCCCTGTTGATACATGTACTTTAAGCCATGAACATGCTGAGGAATAATGATTTTAAATGCAGTTTGAGGTAAAAAGAAATCGCTGTGAAAGGAATTCTCTTTTGTGCTGGTTTTGGCTGGGATAGAGTTAATTTTATTCGCAGTAGTTAGTATGGGGCTGTGTTTTGGATTAGTGCTGGAAACAGTGTTGATGACCCAGGGCTGTTTGTATCAGCTCTGCTCAGCAGTAACAAAGTCAAGGGCTTTTCTGCTCACCACACCCCACCCGCCAGCAGGCTGAGGGTGCACAAGAAGTTGGGAGGGGACACAGCTGGGACAGCTGACCCCAGCTGACCAAAGGGATATTCCAGACCACATGATGTCATGCTTAGCTACAGGCTACCTGCTCTAAGTTGGGGGAAACACATTCTGAGTTACTGTGTTTGTCTTCCCAAGTAACCATTCCCCATGATGGAGCTCTCTCTGCTTTCCTGGAGATCACTGAACACCTGCCTACTGATGGGAAGTGGTGAATCTATTCCTTGCCTTGCTTTGCTTGCATGTGTGGCTTTTGCTTTACCCATTAAACTGTCTTTATCTAAACCCACAAGTTTTCTTACTTTTACTCTTCCAATTCTCTCCCTCATCCCCCTCAAGGAGAGTGGGCGAGCAGCTGTGTGAGGCTCAGTTGCTGGCTGAGGTTAAACCATGACATTGTTAAGTTCATAAAACAGGCTATCTGGAGATTCCAGGAAAGACTACAGTCTTTGATTTGCTTTTAGCAGGATAAGAAAACGAGCTGCAACAAGACACTGGGTAGTATAATGCTTGACAAGTTTCATCCAATTAATCCTCACAACATCACACTGAGGTAGGCAAGTTAATTTTATTCCTCACTATATACCAGAGGTGAAACCTGAGAAAATAGTTGAAGTTACTTGTGTGGAGTGACATAACTGATCTACAGATCTGTGTTTTCCTTCACTTGCATCCAACTTCTTAGTTGGTCTGTTTTAATCTTTATACTTAACTGTGTTGGCAGAGGACCATTTGAAAAGTAACTTTAGTGTGCTTTTCTTTGTATTTTTAAAGTGCAATAATAATTTTAAATCTCTTTATTGACTATTTAGGGGAAAACAACTTCAGCACAAAAGGTGAGAATTCTAACTGAAAGTGGGATTGGTATTACCACTGTTCAGTGGTGTGTGGGGAATATTCACTTGTCACTTACGTAAAGTTCCTTATAGAGTGTCTTTTGCCTGGTAAAGAAATGAAAGGTGATCTAGATGTTAGGAAGGTCACTTGAAGCTTAGCAGACCACAGTTTAGTTCTTTGCTTTGTTAGAGTCTTGTATTAAGTCATTTAGGTTCAGAACAGATCACGGGGAGTTAGTGCCTAAAATCTTTGTGGGTTTAACCTTATACTTATGTCTGAAATTCAGCTATGTATCTATTGTGTTTGTGAATTTTGAAAGGAGAAACTAATGAACATGGACTGGCTCATAGCAATGCTCCTTCCTCCCATCTAGTACCTAAGAAGTAGCCATGTCCACTTTGTACTGCATGCAACGTCCACAATTGCCCTGATTCTCTTCTGGCACTAAAGCATCATTATTATTCTTTGCCTTATTTTCAGTTCAAAGATGTGGAAATGGCAACATACACTGTATTTTAGTCTGCCAGAGTGATGTTTTCATGTCATGATGGAGAGGGAGCAAATTGCAGCTCCTGAGAAGTGACATGAATATGTTTAGAGGCATTTATTTGAGTGAGATCTGACTTTTGGGTAGGGTTAAAGGACTACCTAGAGGGAGAAACTTGGCATGGTTTTGTCCTTCTGAAGCTGTCTTCACTGGGTACTTTCTGGAAGGAACAAATTGGCTTGCTCAGAAGTGAGCTAGCTCATGTGTAGTTTTTAAGGGTCAGGGCCTAGAATTGAAATGGAATGATTATGTCTGATGTACAAACCCTCTATTTGGCAGCATTACTAGAGAGAGAAACAAGCTAGAGAAACAAACTAGATAAATGGAATGCTCAAATACTGTAGCAACGGGAGCTCTACAGCACCTTAGATGAATTATCCAAATTGCAAAATAACATCACAGTTAATGTCCTTGCTAGTTTGCAAAGAGGAACCAACTCTAGGGTGAATGGAACCACCAAAACCTTTCTTTTTGCATTCTGGGACAATTTTTTCTGGACCAAAATTTAGCAATTTTTATTGGATAAAAAGCAGAAGCTTTCATTAACAATAATTCTGTTAGTGGATTCATTAAGAACATCAGTTGGCAATGGATGTAGTGAGGGTTTCTTTGATTAAATTATTGCCTGCCTAATGTGATTGATAAAAAGAAGATCTTTGCTTTTGCATTTAGATCTCTGACATGGAATCAGCCCACTCCCTCAAACAGACCTTCTCCATAGCAGACCTGGTTTCAGTCTCAGTGATTTAAAAACAGAACTTGACTGATCTTAGCCCACTGGTTGATTGATCTGTATCTCAGGAACCAATCTCCCTCTCTGTTCAGTGTGTATTTAACTGTTTATCAAAATGGAAACAACTGCAGAGGGAAATACTGAGAGACACTGACCCTTTAGCCCTATGGTAAAGGCACTTTGCTGAGGGGGGTATCTAAACCAGACAGAGCATCAGATGTAGGTGTCTCTGCCCTTCCAGTCAGTTAATACTTGAGCATAAAGTCTTTTTTAGCTCTTTCTCTGTCTCTCATCTGATCTCTACATATATTTTTAAAAGATCTTAAAGATTTTAAAATAATTTTATTCCATTTCAGGATTCTTTGCAAAGTATAATTCTTGTTTTTATATCAGCCTGTCTTTCAGATCAGCACTGAGTATATAAAATCTAGAAAGGAAATGGAGCATTGCATAGAAATATTTTTTATTATTATTATACACTTAGGGATGATACTTTGGATAATTTATTGTTACTGTCATGGAATAATTCTCCCTTAAGTGAGCACATTGATGGCTACCAGTATGGCATTTTTACCATTTGGAAGAACGTATAGGTCAGGAAGGGAGCTTCTGGATGCTGATTCTGTTCCCTTGATGTTGCGTTCAAACACATTATCTAATAAAAAACCATCTTAAAATGCCTTTTTTTTTTTTTCCTTTACTTCTTTTGGAAGAGTGATGAAAAGCCTCAGAATCTCACTTAGATGGTGAGAAATTTACAGGCAAGTCAAGTCTGTAACCAAGTTATTGCTTATTTACTCTTGTGCCAGCACTGCACCCTGGTTTATCTAGATGGTCTCCCTCAATAGTAGTCAGTTTGATTCAGTCAGTTCCTGTATTTCTTGGTAACCTAGTTGTGCAACACAAAATCTATAAAATCTCATTAATTGTGACCCTATTTTAATTAATCAGAAATGTTTTATTAACTTCAGATGAGTAAGGAGCATATAGATACTAAGGCCTGCCTGTATCTGAAATCTGAACACTTTGATAGATGGATTATAGCTGATGGATAAACTGCTTTCTGGTAATAAAACTTGAGTGATTTCACTAACAGTTTTCATCCACTTCTTTCATGGTGTAATCACACATACTGTTTTGCTTGTAAAAATCTGAGCAGTGAAAATGCAAGGATTGCTTCTGCAAGCTCAGTACAATTTTAGTTGCCATTATGTCATTTGCATGCTTTTGGACAAATTTAAAAGGAGCAATTCCATTCTTGTGCCATGAGCTTACAGCTTAAACTTCACATTCACAGGAAAAAAGGTGAAGAGCAACCAAAGGAGAAGAAAACAAAGAAAGAGGAAATGGAGAGTATCTCAGTGTTCTGGTGTTTCAATTGAGATGTTCTCATTTTGAAGTTAGGATATTGAGAAGGAAGGAGGCGAATAAAGCTCAGTGGAGTGTTACACTTAGGGAAGTGATTTTATTTACTCATTTTTTGTTACTTACTCCTGGGGGTACAGTAGTTTTTTACCCTTCCCATACATTCATTTCAGTCATTTATATGTGTGACTTCATGTCACCAGTATGCACACAGATCAAGGGACTATTACTTGAAGTAGAACTCTGCTCCAAGTAATGCATCTGGATTGACAGCACAAAAAGAATGTGTAGAAGAACAGGGAAGTAAATCTGAGATAATGCTGACTAAATAATAGTTCTGTCAGTCCGTATCACACTGCAGAGTAACTTCAGGCTACTCCAGTTCAGAGAAAGGAAAACATGGGGGGTTTTATGGTTCTTGAAACTATTTGCCATGTATCTCTTCAGTGTATACTTCAGAAAAGTTGAAGGTTAAGCTAGATCTTGCTTTGATAAACATCAATGTAGCCTCTTCAGTCAGTGGAATTTCCCCAATCTATATTTTAAATATACAGTAGTATGGAAACTAATAATGTACATCTTAATGTACATCCTCTAATTCCTTATCAGAAGTTCACATGTATTTCCTGCTTGCTACAACTTTTAATATCAATATTGTTTCATTTCCCTCTTGAAAGCTGTAGCCACTGATAACTTCAGAGTAAAGCATGATTTCTTTCCAACTTGTATTTTATGCCATTATATGTGAAAGATCTTTACACTACCCCAAACCTGTAAAGGAGTTGAGCTGAAGTGGAGGAAGAAGGAACTAGAGAACTGCTGAAGGACTGCACCACTCAGCTTTTAGGTTTGTGGACCTCAGACTGGATGCCAGAGCCCAGAATTAAGTGCCTTTGCTCGCACATCTTTGTGAACAACTTTGTTCAGTGATGAATCTTTTCTGTCAGCATACTGTGCTTTACATACGTCAATCACGGTATTGCATAAGATGACTAAAACCGTGCCCAATGTAAAGTAATGCAAAGGGAACGAATCAGGGCTTTTACTGGGAGACTGAGCACATGTGATTGTGTTATGCAGATGGAGATCAAATGGACCATGGCTCTGATCTGTAGATTTGGTAGCTTCAGATGCTCAAAAGTTCCCCAGTGTTATCAGGGAGCTGAAGGAGTATTTGTGTGTACTGTCTCTCAGGGATACACTAAGATATGTTACTTTCAGACACCATTAGCACAAAGAGATGTCAAGCACCTATGTTGGCATTTGCACTTACTCTAAAACTGGCTTGGAGCGTTCAGATGTTCTGTCACAACTGAGGAGTGGTTTAAGTTGTCATCTATCAGCTGTTATTAGCACTCATTTGAGACACAGCATCTGACTTTACAAGTGTGGATAGGTTTATCATGTCTTATCATCTCAAATATGGATGTAGATTTGTTGTGTTACCAGCCTTACAGTGAATGATCTCAGGATTAAAGGCAAGTTGCTTAACAGGTGTTCCAGCAGGCACCAAAAATACCTCATGAGGGAGAGAAGAAGCAGTTAGTGGAGCAACAGTGAGAGTGCTTATGTTTTATATCATAGCATTGTGTCTACAGCAGTTTTCCAGGAAATGATGCAAATACATTCACAAGTAAACATCCAAGAAAAATCCCTTATGGGGAAGATGCTCCTTTTGGCTCTTCTCTGGATGCTCCAAATACCCCTGACCACATTACTGGAAGCTGGACAAGAATAGCAGGAAAACAACACTTTAAGCTTTCTCTGACTTGTGCCCTCTGTAGGGATTGGCTATTATTCATCATCAGAGGAAGACTGCTGGATGAGATGGACCTTACATTTGGGATCACACAGTAGCTCACAGGCTTTTAAGCAACCCCTTGCCTGCAGGTTGGTCTGCAGAGGGCACTCTTCATCCCTTTGGCTGAAGCAAAATCTGCACCATTTGCAGCTGAAAAAGAAGGGGGGCTGGGAAGGATACAGAGTGAGTGTATGACTGTGCACTCCAGTAGTTAACACATCAAGGAATGGGAAACTGGGCTCTCTTAATGTCCATCATCACCTTCTCTTCTTCCACTTGGATAGAGCTGTGCCTACTTTCAAGAGTTGAAGAGGTAGCAGGGCAAACAATGTATTCCTTGTTAGTCAGGCTGGGGCAGCTCTGAGCAGGTACAGAAGTCAGAACTTCAGATCCCCTGAGAAT
>VYZU01051061.1:3597-18699 GCA_013401355.1 Ceyx cyanopectus
AAAAAAAAAAAAGAAAAAAAAAGAACATAATCTTTGGTAAAAATGATGGAGGTCAGTAAACTGCAGCTAAAAATGGAAATAGCTCTGAGATAAACACCAGCTGTTTTTCAAATCCTTCTGAAGCAGCCTCTGAGGTGAATTTCAGGTATTTAAGAGGACATGTGCAATGTTCTTGGAAGACACACTGCCAGACAGGAATAAGGAGGGCTAGCTGGTTGTTGCTGACCAGGGTAAATGGTTATTCCTGTTTGCAATGGAGTCCCAGGTAGCAGGCAGCAGAACAGTGCAAGGGTTTGCCCTTAAAAAGCCTCTAGACACCAACCTTTTTTTTCACGTAGCGAGATGTAAAAGGTCCAGTTTCTGTGTTTTGCATTAGTAGGGGGGAAGTGAATAGAGAAAGCTGACAGCTGCCAGATGGCACAAATAGCTCCACATTACCAAGTACATTTCTAGGCTAAGTTTATGACAGAAGATTTGCAGTTTTGCAAGAGCTCAGGCTTCAGAAGTTACACCTAGAATTTCTTCTTGTTGAACTGGGGTAACTGAGCAAGGTTTCCTGGCTTCCTCTGGAATATTCCTTATCTTTGTGGTTTCTGCCCATCAGCTTCAGTCCCTTGCTTCAGTGAATTCTGAATGTCACCTTATTCCTCAGGACCTCTTACAGCTCCGTAATTCCCTCTCACAGCACCTCTAATATATTGATATTGCTTAGGATTTCCCTTTGCTGTTTCTCCACCTGTCTTTTCCTGACTGGCATGAATTCCAGACATCAGCTAGGGCAGCTCTGACCAGAGGAGATGCTGAAGATGCAGAGGAAGAGAATTGGGTAGGGACACAGGAAAGAACACAGTTTGGTTTATTTTCAGCTTGCTATCAGCTCAGGGGCTTGCCACCTTCAGACAGATTCAAGAGACAAATAGAAATGTTTAGACTGGCACCTTAAAATCACATGGAACTAATCTTAAATAAAGGATAAGAGAGCCAAGCTGGAGGACTTCCACGAGCAGTTGTGAGTGAAGATCCACAAGCATGAAAGCAGAAGGTGACTTATCTGTGCACCTTCCTTTCTGGGGAATACTGCATTTAATTCTACTGCCCTGGCCAGCTAGAGGACAACATTTTAATGTTGTAAGCCAGATTTTTCCCTGTGGCACAGGGCAGAAGTGAACAGACAAGATGGAACCAGAAAACTTTTCTTCATATTTAAAAACCAGGATGAATCCTTCCTTGGAATAAAGTCTGTATTTTGGAGGCTTGTGTGAGAGCCCCTTTTTACTCTAAATTCATCCTGCTTGTCCACCAGGAATGGACCAATGGGATGAGAGGCTGAGCTCTGAGTTGAAGTTTCAACAAGACAAATGAAAATCTGTTCTGTGTCATCAGTATTAGGCACTGAATTAATGTCTGCAGGAACTGCCAAAAGAGTTCTCACTCCAGCTTTGTTGTGATTCTGCTGTTTGGTAAATGTCAGTGAAATCAGATAACTACCCCTTCCCTAAATAATGTCTGTCCTCTCCCTCTGTCCAGGGGATGAACACATTGTCAGGAAGTTTTAAATAGAATGAGAGATAAGGAGTGCTATAACAGCCACATGTACTTCAAATTCTTCTTAATAGAGGAGTTGTCATTAACATAGATTATTTTTGTTCATTGCATATGTTCTAAATACAATTCCCAGTATGCTATTGCCCCTTTCTCAGAAGACACCAGGCACTCAAGCCCAAAATAAATAAACCCAAGCCCCAGCAAAATAAAATCTTCAGCCCTTTAGAAGGCAAAAATTAATCATTCTGAGGGATCACAGCCAATCTGAGACTTATTGGAAATAATAATAATAAAAAAGGGCCCAACAAATCACTTTCTTTGGATCAGTGACACCTGTTTTCCCCATAGACCTAATGTCACTGATATGTGTGCAGATATACACACAGATGATGCTATTATTTATAGAAGGATGCACAACATTCGACAACATTTTGTAAAAGAACAGACGTTCAAACCTCTGAAGATGCTTTTAGGAAGCTTCCAGATGCTTGAACGTTCAGCCAAATCTCTGGTCTACAATAGTAGAATGGAGATATAAAAAAATCAGGTTGTATTTTTAGTTTTCTTCCACAATAGCTCTTGCACTTGGAACCAAAAGAAAACATCATAACCCAAGGAAACTACAATCAGTCCGAGTTCAAAGGAAAAGTTCAGTTCAGTTTGTGGATGTCCAAACTGGCATCCTCTCCCTACAGGTGGTAAATGCAACTCTTGTGCCTCACAAGCTGCTTTACAACACCAGCACAGTGGTTTGCAAGAGCAGAAGAGCAGTTAATATTCCATTCTCAATGGAATCCCAATAATGGGATATCATGATCATGTTCTTTCCTTTTTAACATTGTTAAAAACTTATATATTAGTAAAAATAATTTCTTTTGGTGTCTAATTTTGGAGATTTATTCTAGAAGTAAACACAAAGGGTTTAATCCTTTATAAGGAACTGAAATGAATGAGTGGACTAAAGATGAGTGAATTCTAACTGCACAAAGTTCATGCAAACATCCGTCCATGCAGTAGTATTTCCATTGTACCTGCATCCATTTGCTCCTCAGTACCATGACAAGTTTTCAGACAGATGCTGTCTCCGAGTTCACATCCCTTTTTCTTCCCCCAAAGACCTTCTGCAAAGCTGTTAAGCAATGGAGAGTCATTTTCACTCAGGAATGGAGAGTCATTTTCCTTCAGGACTGCTCTGTTACACCAACATTTGCTGCTTTCCCACAGTAAGAAATCCACTTGCCTCCCAGCTTGCACAATTTAAGTCTTTACACGTAGGTAAAGGCAGCCTCCTGGCAGTCAAAACATACATATCTTACTTTGCATTTTTCATGATACCAGTACCTGTGAACAGTTTCTTCACAGATTTTTCAGCTTTAATTACTACTGCCTAGTTTACTTTAAATGATAAAGTTGTGAAAAAAAAGAAAAGAGGGCAACTGAATGTGAGTAGCAGAAAGGTCTGAGGTTTTGCAGTGGCCTTGCACTGGTTTTCCCTTAGATCCAGTTTGTAGGATGGGATTTTCTAGGAAGCTCAGTGCCTCAGGAGCCCTGGGGCAGCTGGTCTGGATTAACCCTTAGTAGCTGGCAGCACTGCTGCTGATTCACGGGCTCTGGAAGCAGAATTAGCACAGTTTTGCCAATGCATTTCTGCCTTGACCTAAAAGCCCAGCTAGGGAATGAGTTCACAGGCAGCACTGAGCTGAATCACCCTTCTCTCCCAGCCCAGCTGACCCCTGCTCCACACTCCCCTGGGTGTGCAGGTGAACACTCAGCCCAGAGCTGCATGCTGGGTTACATTTATTTTTTTCCCTGTATTCTGAGCCTAAGGAGCTTCAGCACGATGTAGGATTTAACACATACAGCAAGGCATTAGAACAAAGGGCCATGCCCAGAAAAGCACTGAACACATGCTGTCAGAATCTGACAGTTAAAACAACCTCTCTGCCCCTGTGAAACCTCCTGTTTCTCCAGCCTCCTCAGCACATATGCTTTACCAGCTCGAGCTCACTGGTAAACCCATATCATCAACTCCCCTTTGGCAATTTTATGCTAACAGAGTCTATCCCTGCTGGAAAACATCCCACCATTTCATTTTCTTGAGTGAGTTTGAAGAGGGTTTAGTCAGCTGCAAGCAATACCCCTGGTTGTTGCGCAGTGTATTTTACCCTCTGACCACAGACAAAGCTAGAACACAAAAGGGGAAAACCAGGAATTACACGTCTGAAATTTCAAATCTTCACTCTGGAACAAATATCTTTCAGCAGTTGAGGAAGCACTGGGTAAAGAAGTAGATTTAAGGTAGTAAATTGACTTTTTCCACAGAGGACAGTTAGCAGCTCCCTAACAAATTCTGCATCATTCACAGAGCAAAGCAAGCCCATGGAAAAGATGTGTCCCAAAGCTGAGGACCTAGAAGTTTAGAGGAAAATAAATATACTTACCTGCTCCAGGAGTGCCAAGAGAATGAGGTGAACATGTGCCAATTGAAGCACTCACACTGAAAGAAACTCAGACCAGAATACAGAATGGGAGTCAAAACCAGTGCACATTAATGTGGGTTTATCTAAGTCCATCTCAGGCTCTACATGTTTCTATTTAGTAAAGTGAAAACAATACTTTTTTTTTTTTTTCATAGGAAATAAGAGTTCAAAAGCTAAACCTGTCCCAAAATCCAGCCTTGGCTGGAGAGAAATCTTTTTGCAATAGAATAATAGAATCACAGAATAGTTGCACCCAAGAAAAACCTCCAGCCCTCCTCCATCCACCACTGTGAAGTCTCAGTGACTTAGTTGTCCCAGAGAGGATCCAAAATGATAAAGTTTTGCAAGAGTAAAATTCTAGTAATGTTATTTCAGAGAAAAGCTGGTTGTTTTTTTTTTCCTAAATCAGTTCACTTACCTCTTTCATCATGAACAAAAGAGTGTAATTCACAACTCCTTTTTTGTTCCCTTATGTCTAAATTTTATCTTATGAGTAGAATTTGGTTCTGCAGAATGCACTTATTGAAAACAAAACAAAACAAACCCAACCAAAATAAACAGCCAACTATTTGGATAGAAATAAAGAATTGCTGGAGCCTTGCTCTAGATGAACCTTTTGAGCTGCACTGGCAGTTGCATTCCAAGGCAAAACAAGTTTGCCATGTGCATGATGCTCACTGCTTGCTGAAGTACTACACTTCTAGATCCCAGCAATCATATGATATTCTCACTGAATTTGGAGAAGAATGTGGTCATGTCAAGTGAGAATCAAACCCTAAGGCTCTCTGTGGCTCCAGTTTCTGTTCTATTTCAGAATAGGAGCTTTATCCTTCAATAATTTTGCTTGCACGCATGCAAAAAGAAATCTGAATGCAATTGCAAATGTGTTTGCTTCCCACTTGCCCTTTTGATGAGCAAGGATCTCAGATAGGCTTTGAATAAACATTATGGAGCTTTTCAGTCTAACAGTCTCAAAATGCTCATCTCTGCTACTAGTAGGAATTCAGGGAAAGTATCTCAGGTCACACTGCAGGCACAGAGCTCTACAGGCTCGTGCAGGGTAACAGAGCAGCAGCTGCATCCTCTCATCTTGTGCAACTGGCAGGTCACAGCAAATGAAAGGCATGGTGAGTTCACTGAAACTGGAAGACAAAACAAATTAAATTACTTTTTTTTATTTGCTCTGGGATGGGCAGCTTCATGCAGCCTGTAACCAAGGCCAGTTAAAGCACAAGAACTTGTTATCTGGGAGAGGATGTATTTCAGCCAGAAGCTCTAAGGCTTTGGGAGGGTTGATCTCTGACCTGCAGGAGGTGTACTTCTACTTTTAAAAGGCTTGACATTTATCTGGATTGGATGTTTCCAATAAAACTGCTGTTTGCTTCCCTTACATTTGTTTTTACTATTGCATTAATAATTAGAGATTCATGACAGCCTAATAAAACTCATGTTAAAAGGACATGATCAGCCCTCAGAATGGTAGTGTTATGCTTCAACATGACCATCAGATTATTATTTTTAAATAACAAGCAGAAGAGACAATCTCTTCTCAGCCTTGAAAACCGAGTTGTTTTTTTTTCCTGAGACTTAAAACAACATCAGTTTGAGCCAGATACTGAGCATGAAAACCAGAATATGAATTATTTTCATTGCTATTGAACCCTGGCACAGGTTTCTAGAAAGAGCATTGTCAGGTATGGCTCAGTACAGGCAGCTCTGCAACACAGGCAATACAAGTAATAGCGAATAAAGGCTGGACAGAAATACCAGAAATACCATGGTGTGTTGTGGGTGGGATTTTATTTGTTGGGTGGGGGGGTTTTTTTGTTTGATTGTTTTTTCAGGAGGGGTAGTACTTTTTATACTGACTATATAGTATTAGAAACTCCCAGTTGTCTGAAATTATCCTTCCCCAAAGATGAAAACAGTTGTGCACCCAGTAATCACTACCAGTGCTTCCACAAATCCCCGTGTAAGGAGCAGCTACCACCACTATATATTGCATTTTCTACATACCACATGGCAAGTGCACCATCTAGTCACAGCACTGCTCACTGCCACAGCCACAAAGCACTTTGCAAACACTCAAACGTTCAAAAAACTCCCTTTTTGTTTTGGTTTGGTTTGAGAAATGGAGATTTGGAAGCAGCAGGAGGTAGGTATCACACACAATCACTTGGATTCACTGGAGATTTATACCAAATGTGGTTGTGAAGGAGAAAAAAAAAAAGAGCATTGGTTGGGCAGAACTTTGTGGGCAGCCTTAGCTGGAAGTTTTTCAATGGAAACTCACTCATTTGCAAACTCAGCACTGCCCACAAGAGACAGAACATATGTAAGTGTTTATTACGTGAATACATCTGAAGACCTATTTGGGCTGATAGTTTAGTGCTCCAGCATTTGCACCACAGGCTTTAATAACAGTTTGTCTCCTCTGCATCAAATTCTTCCAGAGGCCGAAGGGAAAAATGATGATCAAGGAATCCTTTTAAGCTCCAATTGTTCTTTCCTGAAAGAATTTCATTAGGGTGCTACTCAGTGGAACCACACTGTCTTTGCCTAGCTATTAGCATCATCAGGCTACAGGCAGCTCATCAACACCTCAAGCATTTAGGTTTGTCTCTGCTGAATAAACACAAGCTACCATCGTTCCCATTTCAGACTCCTCACTTCTGAAATCTCTTTAAATTGTGAGATGAATGGTAGACACTCACCCAGGACAGCGTGGCCAGTTCTTCCTCCTCTTGGAGTGGTCACACGCATCCTCATTCCTGCAAGAAATTGGGAAGGTGTCACAAATACAACCAGCACATTTCGGAGGGAGCAGAAGAAAAGAAGAAAGCCTCAATTCCCTGCTTCTTCTGGCTGTGCCACCTACTTGGATTTCCTCCCCTGCCTCAAGCTAGTTGTGCCTGCTAGACTGACAAGGACTTTGAGGTTCATTGTTTCCAGGTTAACTGGGTGGTCTCCATTCCTCTTCTGTCTTGGGGCTCTGTGGAGACCATCCCACCACACTGTTTAACTCACTTCACATCCTCAAAGCAAACGCTTGGATCCACCATTCCATCAGCAATTAAAACTAGCCTATTTCTCCTTTTTCTTCTCTTTTTTTTGTGTGCTTCTGCAATGGAAGGCACACGAGGCCCTTTGCCAAAGTTGTTCCTGGATTATGGCTGCATTGATTTGAGCATCATCTTCCATTCCTATGTGCTCTGCCACCACTCTATTGCTTTATTAAATTTAATATACATTAGCATGTAGATAGTTGCAAAGATAGATGGATTTGAGACACTAATATATATATTGTGTAAAACAAGTCCCTTTATCCTCAATTTCATACTTCTGCAAGAAGTACCAGTGGACATGATGATCCTGAATATACCCACTTAGGAAACAAAGAGAGCTACTGGAAAGCCATTTGCATGCCACACTTAACTTTATAACTTGGCCAACACAGTTAACCATCTCTCACCTTTCTTGATGGCTTCTCTGGAGAAGAAAGGCTTGAGGCCAGGGGACAGCCTGAAATTTTTGCACCCCTTTTTCACTGATCACTAATTTTTATTTTTTTAATTTTTTTTTTGGTGAAGAACATGACCGTAGGATAGAAAAATTAAAATCTCCAGCCAAGATCAATGCAGAATCTGAGTAGTAATGAGCAAAATATCAAAAGGGCTGATATTCAAAAGGAAGACAACACCCCTAGGTAAAGGCAGCAGCCTGGTTGAAAGAATTGGACAATTCCAGCTTTCAGGCAACTGCAGAGAGTAAACCTGGGAAAGCTGCAGCTTCTCCCTCTCAGCTCCCCCAGCCTCACGTGTGATCTATAAAGCACAAACTCAGATCTCCCCTGATGAACTCATCTGGTAGTAGTAAAACAGCCGTGCAGTTGCCTGAAGGCAAAACTCCACATTGGTCCCTTCATGGCTCTCTCCCACCACTGAGCCCACACGAGACTTCTTAGGCTTTCATCTCTGTCTTCCAGGCAATCTTTGTTCTCCCTCAGCACAGAGGCATCACTAACTCTTTCTTGGGCTCAGAATTACAGGGACTGCTCCAACGCTTCCTGAAAAGAGGCTGCCTCTCATGCTTCCCAGCAAGCCAGGCTCCCAGCCATCAGATCAGTTAGATCTTCATAGTCCTCAAAATCCCATTATTTAGGAAGAAAACCAGGCACAGGTGAGAGCTGAGGTTTAAATCCCTTAAAAGCTTACATTTGCCCCATGATAAGATGCAGGACTCTTGAAATACTGCCAGTAATTTAAACACTGGAAGGTAGAATGGAATAATTCCAATGCACTCCACATTTATGTAGCCTGTTGAAATATTAGCTATTCCTTGTTGGCAATGCTGTAGATGTACAGCTCCCAGGATGTTGTGAGATACCTGCCACTGCTCTGGAAAATTGAGTGAAGATCTGCCCTTGAATTTTGCACCAAATTTATTATTATTTTTTTAATTAAAACATGTTCCCCCCCTCCCTTCCAATTGGAACACCTTTGAAAGTCAGCAAGACAAAAGCAGGCAAATTAAAATTTCACCACATGGTGTGGGAAACATGAAAAAAATAAGGATATTGACAAAGTTGCTGCACATACCCTTTTGGGCTGAAAAAATACACAAGTAAAAGATGTTAGGAATACACTAGTGTCACAGAACCTTTTCACTTAGCAGCATTTGTATAAAAATATTTCTTGGTTTTCACTTTCCTTATCCTTAATTTCCTTTCAGTGACTTTTCATTTAAGCTATATTAATTTAATTTTATTTATAAAGTGTACACTGTCTGTGTGTGGTCTATCAAGACCTGCCAGTTAGAAGGATGGATAAATTTTCTCTACAGCTTTATTCCAAAGGAGACCAGTAATTCTGTTGGCGAAACACTGCTGGCTTTCTTTACTGATGCTGGGTTTTTATTTATTCTCTTTATTTATCTATTTATAGATAAATCTCTTTATTTATCTATTTTTTACCAGGTCTTGAGCAGTATTTACCTGCAGGTGAGGAACCACAGACGTGTTCTTCTCCCTTTTTGCCCTTTTCCCATCACCGGTCACTGGGGATGGGTTACAAATTTTCCTCCTGCAAAAAGAGAAAGGGATGGAGTTAGAATCGAGTCAAAAGCTTCTGTGTTCAAATGCTGCCATCAAGTGGATTTACGGAGTAAAAGGCTAAAGGAGCAGGCTGCTGTGTGGAAAGGGGATAGAAAGACTAAAGCAGCGTTGGTGCTCCAAGTTGCATGTGGCAAAACGTTATCAAAGCATTTTGAGTCTAAGCAGAGCTTCTAGTGAAGCCTGGTTGAGTCACTCTACTTTGTATTATATCATAGATTGATTTTTGCACTGGGAAAGCTGCTCAGGCTTGTCTTTGGGAGATCACAAACCTGAGGATGTTGCTCTGTGACTGCCAAATTTGTGTGGGATAAGGAGCACACTCTGCTTTGTGTTGTCTGAAACCCTGACTCAGGTATGAGCCTCCTCTCAAGGACATACAGGGATGTGAGATGGAAAAAAAAAATAAAATAAAAAAAAATATATATAGGCTCTTTTTGAGCTTTGGAGTTAATGACCAAAATTAATTAATTCAGTGGTTTTCTTCAAATCCCAGAGCAGCAGTTCAGTTTGTGTTTGAGACTGAAATACTCCCCTTTATATTAAGTCTTTCCTTAATAAATTTAAGAAGGAACTTCAAAATATTACTTGAGGCTATTAGAATATACAGCACATTTTCTGGGTTGATCTCATTTAATGGCCCCAGAGATGCAGCAAAGCTGGCCTGGCTCTGTGGGCCTCAAGTGCTGGCTCCAGGATGAGCTGAGCAACCACAAAAAGTCTTCTCTCAAGGCTCTTCCTTCACCTAAGCCAGGAAGAACTGGATATTTTCCTAGGCTGTGTGACATCCAGGAATGTAAGTTTTGTCTGTGGCTCATTCACAAGAAATGCACAGTAAATGAGATGTGCTCTGGAAAACCAACAGTGCATGAATAGTACGTGTGTGATAATTTAGTGTGCTCTGGATGCATGTGCACATGGTTCTGCCAGGAAAGTCCTGGGTTAAAAAAAATAAATAATTAAGAATATGAGAGCCCTATATTTGTAGCAAATGGATTTACCCTTAAGGTTTTGATGGCAAAGAAATTTTGCCAAGGAATAGGCACGTTGGATCCACCTGGATCTAAATATTCCTTAGAAAACAGAACTCATCAACCCAGAAGAGCATATTAACTGGACTTGTGTGGATGTAGCATCAGCAGATGATTTAGCATTTGAAAATAGAATCCTTATTAATCAAAAGCAATGCAGAAATTATGGATTTATGGACAAAGAATGGTGGTAAAAAGGAAAGCCATGCATGGATTCTCTATTCAGCCCAGGATTTGGTGCTTAGTACTTCGTATGTTCTACTTTTATATCACTCAGACCTCTCCCCCCCCACAGCCATGAAACAAAACTCAAACAATAAAACCAAGAAAAAATTTCCTTATCAAGTCTCTGAAAGACCAATCTTTGTGGAACATCTATAGGATTGGGGTGTTTTTAAGTTAATGTATCAGAAACAGGGGTTAAGAAGCTTTATAGGGAGATGGCTAAAATAAAAACACATTTTAATGTATTCTTCTATATCTTGGGGACAAAAGGGAGCTCCTGTCCTTAACTAACTGTCCTGCTGTTCCTCAGCCTAGTTGTTCTTATTTTTCATAGGTAGTAAGGCACAATTATGTGTAACTGGCTTTCAATCAAAGCTCCAAGATACCCAAAGGAGTTACTCCATGTTTCTGATTATCTCCAAATTGAGCCAAGATGTACCATGCTGAATTGCCTGTTTAAAATAGTTTTAAAAGAAATGTATAAATTGCCACGACTCATGCTTCATGGCTTCAAATTCAACATTTCTTACCTGCTTTCAGCTTCATCTGGGTTCCTAAGTCAGTCCTTTTCACTTAGTTGAAAAGTTGCTGCATTTGATGAATATTTGTCTTCTCAACAAGAGTTTTGACAGGAAGCATCTGCTTCCTTTAAAATGTTCATCCTGTTATCTAGAAATCAACACTTTCCACAGTAGCATCTCATCACTGTTTCCCCCTTATCTCTAACCTTTGCATTACACTGCAATGCTATGGTATGTGCAAATACTTGTTATATACTCACAGCAATTAAGAGAGATGTCAACAGGAAAAAAAAACCAAAACAAAACAAGTGTAATGACCTATATGTGCTTTTAGATTTTATTTTTTACTTTATTTTTAGCACCTACTGATGGATGTGGGAATAGCATAGTTGTCAGATAGCTTAGAATCATGGAATCACAGAACTATAAGGGTTGGGAGGGACTTCTGGAGATCACTGGGTCCAACCCCCCTGCCAGAGCAGGATCACCCAGGACAGGCCACCCAGGAACAGATCCAGGTGGGGTTGGAAAGTCTCCAGAGCAGGAGACTCCACAACCTCCCTGGGCAGCCCCTGCCAGGCTCTGGCACCCTCACAGTAAAGAAGTTTTTCCTCGTGTTGAGGTAGAAGTTCCTGTGTTCCAGTTTGTGACCATTACCTCTCATTCTGTACTGGGCACCACTGAACAGAGCCTGGCCCCTTCTACTTGACACCCACCCTTCAGATATTTGTAACCATTCATAAGATCCCCTCTCAATCTTCTCCAGACTAAACAGCCCCAGGGCTCTCAGTCTTTCCTCATAAGAGAGATGTTCCAGTCCCTTCATCATCCTCACAGCTCTCTGCTGGACTCTAGTATTTCTCCATCCCTCTTGAACTGGGAGCCTGGAATTGGACAGAATATTCCAGATGTGGTCTCACTAGTGCAGAGTAGAGGGGGAAAGAGAACCCACCTTGACCTGCTGTACACTCTTCTTTAGGAACCCCAGCATATCATTGACTTTCTTGGCCACAAGGGCACCTTGCTGTCCCATGGAGAACTTAGTGTTCACCAGCACTGCAAGGTCCTTCTCCATGGAGCTGTTTTCCAGCAGGTCTACCCCTAACCTGTACCAATAAATAGCTGAAGCTGCTAAATATTCCTATCTGGAGTGGCTGGGGAAGGGCTTAACAGCAGATAAAGTCACCAGTAGGCAGTTCAAAGTGATTAGTGTTCATGTTTTGCCTGGGGTTTTTTGTTTGCTTGTTAAAGGGAGCAGCCAGCATTGGGCTGCCCAAGAAAGCAAACCAGGGAGATGGAAGAGAGTCATGCCCCAGGGTGGGACATGCCCTCACCACCAGCAGTCTGACAGAAGCTGAACACACTGCCAGAGCTGGTGCTGGTAATGTGCTCCATCAACAGAGCAAGGGATGAACCAGGTCCAGGGTGCATCCATGGGTTCCAGTCAGGAGGAGACAAGGACAGAGACAGGGCTGGAGGATCCATCCAGCAGATGGGGCTACCTAAAATACAGGTCTGAGGACCATCCTGGCACTCCTACAGCATAATTTGGATCAGGACCAGTAGCCCTGGGCTGACCTGAAATGGGCTTGTGGGCAGGGTATGGCTAAAGACCCCAGTTGAGGCATTAAGACCTATTAATGCTCTCAGATCCCCAGTGATTTTGTGGCTTTCAAAAGCCTTTGCCTGTTTGCCAGTGGTGCTTTTGATTCTTGAAAAATCTTGTGCTCTCCTTTGAAACAAGGCAGAGAAAAAGCAGGAACAAAGAATTAAAAGCAGCTGTCCTCTTTCAGGTGGCATGTTAGCTTTTCATTTCTCCCCAGGACACAGGCATGAAGGATGCTTCTCGCAGCACAGTTCTGTGAGGAATATTTATAGAAAAGTAAAAATCAGATCTTTTACATCTCTACCAGGTCTCTACACAGAAAGCATGACCAAAGACATTGAACACCTTTCTAACATTTAAAAATAGAGAAAGAGAACAATTTATGGAGGTAGCACCGCAAGTGGCAGAGACCTTTAACCTGAAATGAACATCACAAAGACCTGTAAGATTCTACAGAAGGAAAAATCTACCTTGTATGTACATAAAAATAGCCAAACTGGCAGGATAGGTGAGACATCAGTGTGAATTTGCTCCTGTCTATTGCAATCTCTAAAGAGTTTATCACGTACAGCAGAAGAATTAAGCAGGGATACTTGTTGCAGAATGAATAAATAAACCAGTATAGCCCTTAATTGCTGTTTATTTGTAAAAAAACCAAAACCAAATCAAACCAAACCCAAAACATTACTGAGCAATTTACAGGTACCGTGTTTGCCGAAGAACTATGCACAAGACAGGAAAACTGCAAGACAGTTCCAGTGGTAAATTACTTTTCATTTTACAAAATATAGCTGCCTTGGAAAGCAATCAAATTAACATTCTCTTTGCTTTTCTTCATACCTTTTATTTTAGGGAATGAAAACTCCTTAGCAATACAGATATGTTCATTACCACAATCTACAGCAAATGGACCCACAAACACCGATGCTGAATCACGGGCAGTAAATTCAATACATACTGCTATGAAAAGTTGCAAGCTCCTGCTTGGCTTTCAAGGGTCTTAGATAGCTGTGTAGTTTTTAGTGTAGTTAGTCAGTTTGATCTTCTCTGGGAAGATAATATTAACGGAGAGGTTTTCCCCATTGTTAGATTTGAGGAAGAAGTTCTTTTTCTTGCGCAGGAGGTGATTGTATTTGGCGTTGGCGAGCCACATTTCACATTTTGAGCAGAACACAATCCCAGCTGTACCCAGGACAACGAGACACGTAAGCAAGCCCAGCACAACAAAACAGATAACCTGGCTTCTGCTCAGCCAGGGCTCTGCAGTTTGGATTGTTTCTCTCATGGTTATTTTGAGGATTTCATGCTGTGGGTGCACCGATCGGTGATGAGCTTTGGAGGGGGGCTTGTAGCTCTCAGGGTGCTTTGTCTCCATATTCCCTCCAGAGAGACTGGTGCTTTTCCTGGGGTGTTTGCAGGTCACACCAACAAATTCTGGCTGGCAGATGCATTCAAACCCTCCCTGGGGGTGTTCAGTGCACGTCCCTCCATTCTCACACGGGCCACTTGCACAGGAGGGGACGCGGTCACTGCAGAGCTTTCCTGTGTAGCCATGGGGACAAGAACAACTGAAACCCAGACCAATATCTGAGCACGTCCCCCCGTTTTCACACGGCCTGGATTCACAGTCATCTCTATCTAGCTCACAGAAATGACCAGCAAAACCAGAAGGGCACAGACAAGAAGCGTGAGGTGCAAAACCATTGCCGTCAACGCATGTTCCTCCATTCTGGCAGGGAGAGCTAAAATAGATAAACACAGAGAGAAAATTTGAATTAACCTCACAATAAAGATACGAGGAAACACTTTATATGATAAAAGGGGCTGGTTTTCTTTTGAAGAGCCAATTCCAAGTGCAAATCCCACTGAAGTCAATGAAGTTGAGTCAAGAATAAGTGTTGTTGTCAATACATGGGATAGATTCTTCTGCTGACCCTTTCAGGTAGGATGAATACACCAGCATATAAATTCAACCTGAAGACCTGTGAAGGGATTTTAAATGATAACAGGTATAGAAATTGACCTTTCCAGCATTTTCATATGCTTAGAGCTGAACATATTTAACTGAATAAAGCATGGCTTTCTTTTCTACCTGATTATTTATAAGATAATGTATGTATGGTACTGGCAGAACAAACCACTCTGCTATAGCAGGTCCATGTAAAATTGTTTTTATTCTGCCTCTCCAGACTTCCATGAAACAAAAAAATTTAGCAACAAACAGAAACTGTAAACTGCTGTATAATTATAAAATGTAATTCTATATTTTAGCACGTATTTCCACTTAGCAAAGAATTCTGAATAATAGTAGGAGTGTAGATTTTAAATTGTATGTCAGAAATCAGTATTTACCCATTAATTATGCAGGGTCCTTTTTTGAGGTGGCAGTTTTTTCCTGTAAATCCCTGGGCACACAGACAAATGTATCCTCCATCACCAGTCTCTATGCACGTTGAGTTATTGGTGCAGGGCTTTGCAGAACATGGGTGAATATCTGTTTAAAAACAGAGCTCATTTTTTATATATTTATATATAATATATAATATATAGTTTATATAATATGTATATTTTATAAAATATATAT
>VYZU01051061.1:25729-37512 GCA_013401355.1 Ceyx cyanopectus
TCAAATTCTTTTATCATTAAACTTCTATAGCAGATCCTGGGATTCATGGAAATAAATTGTCTGGTCTAATTTTAAGACTTCTTTCTTGTTACTCTTGTAATTACAAATCCTCTATAGTAGCAGCTTCTAAGTATTCAGAAACATTAGATCTCTCACTTTTCACTTTTTAAGGCTGTCGGAGAAGGCAATTAATTAATTTATGTCTGCTTATATAGGATGACTGAGGGTGGATTGTGTATGTATAAATAAACGACTGAAAGAAAACTAAATTATTTCAAATGAGTGCTACATTTGGACATGAAAACGTTGAGACTCGTGGTGGATTTTGATTCCAAGAATTGCTTCAAAAATGTCAGTTCATTTTCACTCACCAGCCTCCACATTGTAAGAGTTTTGTAGAGCAGCCATCATGAGGTCACTGCAGAATAATGGATTTTCTTTCTGTGATGATATGATTTAAGAGAAGGGCTTTCCCCTTGTGACAGCTCCTCAGTACCCTCAGTTCTCATTCCCACATGGGATGTCCAAAACATGTCTTATCAAAATGCCTCTGAAAAGGGTTTTTCTAGGTTGGAAACAATCAGCAAACCTCACATGGTGGAGGAAGAGGGAGAGATTTTTTTGCTTCCCAGTGATTTTCTTACATGTATGGAGAATTTAAAAACACAGATTTTAGGGCAACTGGAAACTTCTTCCTGGGCACCTGATCTGAAATGCATCCCTATATTCCGTGCTGATTTGTAGCTGATTATTCTCAGTGAATTCAATGCCACTCCTAGGGGTGTAAAAAGTGAATTGTCTTCTGCAAAGCAACTCTAGAAATGAAGAGTAGGAGCATAAATAGCTAATGGCTTATTCTTCTCAAGAATGAAAAAAAAAAAAAAAGGAAAAGGAAGGACCCTTAAGCAACACTAAAAAAAGACTGAATGATGCAGAAACTAAATTCTTGGGTCTATCTTCTAAGAAATACACAATACTGCTGAGGATATTGTCGCTCTTTCCTGAGGAAATCCAGCATGCTCTAAACAATTCCTGTACATTTCCAGGCAGACATCAAAACTACATGTCCAAAAATGTAATATCTTTCTGTGTGTGTAGATAGGACAAAGAAGTAACCCTTTGAGAACAGATCTTTTAAGGATGTATAGAAATTTTGGTGTAAAATATATGGGTTTCTACTCAGTGTGAAATGTTTGCTATCAGAAACTTTTCATTATAAACCTGAAATTATTATTATGATTTATTCAACCTAAAAAAATTATACAAATTGTAGAGTGAAAAAAAAACACTTTGAGACAGTCCAAAATAATATCACAAGTTTCATTAAATCTCACTAAGTGGATGGACTGTTACAACCACAAGACTGCAAGGCACGTTCAAAAGATGTTCTCATCCTGCTACCAAAAACTGGTTTCTTTCACCATAAATTTAGGTTTTTATTTAGAACACTAAAAATGACAATTTTGGGACTGAATGCTGACTGAAAGAGGCATCAAGAAGTTAACAAAGGCAAATATTTCTGTTAGGTCCTCCCAAGATCACTTAGGGAAGCATCACTTTTCACATGCTTCCTAAAATAATGGGGAGGTATCAAAAAGCCAAATTTGCAGGAAAAAATATGTGTTAAAACTGGGTCCACACAGACTTCCTATTATACTTTTCTGTATAAAATCTTGTGTTTCACACAGCCATAGGATTTTGCATGTATGCAACATATTTCAGGATTTCCTGTTGCCTTTTCCTATGACCTGCAGCTACTTTGAGCTACACAAGGACTAAGGGAGGAAAAGAATCCAAGTGGGGACAGCTAATGGCAGGAAAGGAGGAAATAGAAGTATTTGATGGACATATTTCATTCCCTCTTTAGCCTATGACCTAACATACAGTTAAGCAAAGAAAGAACATCCCTAATTATTCAGTTGTGTTATGAAAAAAAAAAGGTGCCAGAGTTTATACAAGGCCTGGATGACCTTGAACATTCACATAGAGCTTCCCCAAAATCACAGAATTATGGCTGGAAAAGACCTCCTAGATCACCAAGTCCAACCATACCTAAAAAAATAAACCAACAAAACCCTAAAAAAACCAACCAAAAAACCAACCCAAAGTAGTTTTTTAGGACCATTTCTGCAGAAATCCACTCCTACAGGTATCTCCTTCCTTCTCACATCTCTCATTTTGTCTCATAGTGCTGATGGGATTTTTAATCAGCACTCACTGTCCTTGTTAGTGAGTTAGATTTTTCAGTAGATTGAAAAAAAAAAATAGCCTGTGATGCTCCTTTCTAGCAAATTCCTCATCAGCTTTATTAAAACTGGATCTATATTACAAGCTGCCAAATTTTATTCCTTCATGGTGTACTACTCTGAGCACTTTACATCTCTCCTGTTCACTGCCTTTGGGCTAAATGCTAATTAGGATTATTAAAACTTCTTTCCCACTTCTTTTTCCCATTTTCCATTACCAACTTCCTTTGCTTTCATATTTCAATCTTCCCTTGACCTTCTTTGCATCATCTTCTTGGATTCTACAGAGGTTTCTCCTGTTTTCAGTTATCACCTACACCAATATTTCATTATTTACTTAATTTCTGGCAAGCCACTTGGGCATTTATGTACTGGAGTGTGCCACTGATGGTGAGACACTCTGCTTGAGGCTGCCCAGCCAGCAGTGGGAAATTCCTGCACAACATAAAGAGATTCTTGACCTGACAGCCAGTCTGGAAGGTCTGGCACCAATTATCCTTCCTGATGCTCTGTCTCACACTTATCCCAGCCATAGAGACAGCAAGAAACACATCAACGTGCTTGGAACTCTTTGCAGGAAATATAGATTCATTATCAAGTAAAAGGCTCACTGGAGGACAATGGCAGAGGTAATAGGAGTCATTTATTTCATATCTCTTGTTGATTCACCTTTTTCTTCTAAGGGTATTTGTTAATTGAGGCTTAGAGAATGACAGATTAATTTGCACGCCGGTGTAAGTGATAATAAGTTAGTGGCCTAAATCCCTGCTTCTGAGACTACTGAGAAAATAAAAGACATGCTCATTAACATTTCCTGCAACCTCTGGATAAACAATATATCCAGAGTCAACAAACAGCTCTTAGATTTCAATACTGAACTCTTCAGCTGCCTAAAAATAAGCTAATTTCCTTAAGACTTGCTAGAAAAAAAAAATAAATAGTGCTTTGGCCAAGGATTTCCTGGAGTTCAGATCACTGCCATGGCTTAAATAATTCTTTTTATGCAGTTGCAAAGGCCTGAAGAGTGTCCATGATGGAGTGAAATGTGGCTGATAACATGCATAGTCTTCAAGACTCTACTGCCTGGCTACAAACAAATCCTGAAGCAGTTAGTTAGGACTTTTCCTCCTTTTGGGCTTTTTTCTGTCTGTTGTTTGGTTGTTTTGGGTTGTTTTTTTTAATAACTCACAGTTATAAACATTATTTTGTTTAGTAATAGCAATTCTTGCTTCAGGCCCAATCAGCTCCTCAGCATTTTCCTGGAGTAATTATTTTCTTAGTGTCCTAAGAGGAAGAGTGGGAGGCAATAAGAGGACAATGCTGCAGTCACTCCTGATCACAATAAACTCTTTCATGCTCCCTCTTCCTTCTACCTTGCACCAGCACAGTTGGTTCAACACTCCTCTGAGTCAGTTTCTCATGGTCATTGGTTGGAGAGAATTTCTAGAAGCACTCTGAAATTATCCAGAAGGGACCACATTCTCAACCCTTGGCTCCTCAAGCCTTGGATTTTTGTCACTTTTAATCACATTGAATTGACTTGATTATTTTTGCCAACTCTTGGCACCACATTTGAGCATCTGGTCTTCTGTAGAGAAGTCCTTTGAAGCTGCATTTCACATATATTTCTTCTTTCATGTCTGTCTACTCCCTTCCTTCTGCCAACCATTCCCTCCTTCTCTGCCTGCCCACTTGTCTTTGCCTTTCTTTTAATGTTTTGCTCACCTAGGAGGATTCTCTCTTGAATTCCAGCTGGGTTTTGTATCCACACAGATCCCTTGCTGAAACACAGCTCTACACTGTCCTTTAAATAATCTTCTTGCAAATAAATTCTTTAGATGCACACATGTAAAATAACTGCTTGTGAAGTTACCTTGTGAAATAACTGCTGATTACAAAAGCTGCTGATTCTATTGCTGACTGAATTTTGCTTTTTGAGAAACCATAAGGCCATACTGGCAGAAAAATCCACTGTCCTCTGTAGAAGGTAACACTGTTATGTAATATTTATTTTTCATGCAACAAATACATATTTTTAACTGTGAAATGCGAAAAACTTTATTTGTGAGTGGGAGCAGGTGCCACAGATCCCCCACAGAGCTATAAACATAAACAGGAAAAATTGTCTTAATATCTAGCCAAGAGAAAATCTGCTTTAGCCAATTCACAAAGTACATTGGCAGTTAAAATAATTTAAGTGTTTTGGGTGGAAGCTACTGACTGATTTGAATATTCCTTAATATAACTGACTACAGGCAAAACTTCTGTCCAAACAGATACATCTCTGTAAAAGAGATTATATATTCTTTCCTCATCAGTGACTAGACATATGCTACCCTTGTTTTAGATTATTAATGCAATGACCTGTAATGATAAAAGAAATTATGAAAGAACAGTATGCACAGTTGTTTTGTCTAAGCAGAACACAAAATGTTTCTCAGAGTCTACAGAGAAATTAATTTATAACTGCAATTCACAGCACAAGACTTTACAAAAATATTTCTTAATATCCATTAAACAATCTCTGTAGTTGTTTTCCTGAGAGAAAGCAAGAAAAGCCATCAGTTCTGATTGGAACATGGACTTTAGAACTGCAGTATGGGCATTCAGACAGAATGGCTGTGCTATGTAAACGCATCTAAATCACCAATCCTCCACCTAATTAGTGAGAAAATCACAATGAACGATTAAATCTGTAATCTCATCCTGATTCCAGACTAATGACTGATAAAGTTCCAGGCAGCACTGCAGAAAGGCGTCTAGTCCATGACTGCAGCAAGATAGGAGCAGGGAAACCTAATCCACTCCTCAGAGATGCTTTTTCAATCTGCCCTTAAAAAGCTGTAACCATGGGGAGCCCATGTTCTCTCAAGGTAAGCTATTTCAGTGGTTAATTATCACCCCCATTAGAGAGTTTTCCCTAATGTCTATTCAAAATCTCCTTTGATCTCATTTAGCCTCATTATTTCTTGTCCTGTTCACTGTAGATACAAGGAACAGATAATTCTCTTTCTCTTTGCAGCAATCTATTCCACATACAAGTTTTTCCACTGTAAGGTCATACTTTAAGCCTCTCTATCTTTTTATTACAGGCAATGATTTGCTTGAGCATTTATGCATTTAAAAAAAAAACACAACACGTTTGGATAAGATCCTTCTGCAAATTTAGAAACCAAGGGATAAGATCTTTCATGCAGGTTTTAATCTGAGTTGTCTGCATGGGTGAATGTGAGCAGTGCCTAGTGGTTCTTCACATAAATCTTGCCTGGAACAGGAATATAATCTTCTAAATATCATGCTTGTAAATGGATTTCTTCCTGGGTGAGCAGAAAAGAGATTCCATTATTATATAAAAATAACACATCTTTGGTAGTCTGACCTCAGCCTCTGCCAGTCTCCCAGTAATTAAAATGGTAATAACCTGATAATGAAAGCTTTCGTTACTAAACAATTAGCACTTGGGTGTGGCTAAAAAAATGGTTCATGAGAGAACATTGGGCCCTGCAGCCAAGGAAGGAGAAACAGGAGGCAGGGAGCAGCAGTGGCTGCAGATTTCACCCTTGAGCAGCAGCCCAGGTTCAAGCAACCCAACTGAGCCTGCTGCCCTGGCTATGGCCACTGCTCTGCTCCATCCCCTGCTTACCAGGTAAAACCAGTCATCTGTAGGCTTGCCAAGCTGCAGGAGAGCAAGACTCCCCTCTGCTAGCCATCAGCAGAAGAAATGCAGTCAGTTATTGTGGTGACAAGGAAGGGACTTGCTGAAGAAAGGTTCAGCCCACAGCATGAAGTGATGATGTAGGTGGAAGCTCACAGCTCCTAAAGAGTGATGCTTGTAGGATGATGAGAGCTGACAAGGGGATCAGTGCCTGAGAACAAAGGCATTGCTGTCCCTGCAAAACCTTTCCAGTCCATCACAAAACCTTCTCACATTAATAGATTAATATTTTCTTAAAATTGTTCTTCAATGGTGTTGTCTTAGATTGAAAAGATGGGTACCACTATTACTCCTGTTAGTAGTAGATGAGAAGGAAAGTTTAATCACCTGAAAAAGGATTCACCTCAGTTTCCCACAGTACTCAGAAAAGACTTTTTTTTATCACAATATCCCAGCAAGTAATGCTACAGAACATTACAGAATTGACTACAGGATAAAGAGCTGTGGAACACGACCAAAGAAATTCCAGTGATACATCCAAATAAAGTATATAACAATGTCAAATGCCCTGGGATTTTGGATGATCAGACCTAAGCTGTGCCCAATCCATGGGTTAACCTTTTGACTGCACTTTCCAAGTAATACCCCACCAGGCTGAGCACCTCATCAGGCTAAGAGCAGATCTAGAGAAATGCTAAATGGCTTCAAGTCCAGGTTAAAATCTTGGATGTGATTTAGCAAAGGACACTTGAGCCTCAGGAGAGAATGCCTGACTTCTAAAGCAGTGGGAGCGTGGGACTGCTCCACACACAGCAGAAAAAGCAGAGTCAGAGGCAAGAAGAATGGCACATTTGGCAGGAGGGAGTGTTCATTAAGGAAACAATTCTGCTCTGGAACACCCACAATAATTAGCAAGATGACAAGGTTAGATTGCTGGGTGTGCTGAGATGTATTGATGAATACTTTCATCACACTCAAGACCCACCTGGATCTGTTCCTGGGTGTCTTGGTCTAGGTGACCCTGCTCTGGCAGGGGGGTTGGACTAGATGATCTTTCCAGCTCCCTTCCAAGCCCTAACATTGTTTGATTAACTCTTCCTTTCCTCCCTTAGACCTCCATAAATACCAACTAGAGCAGCACACACACAAGTTCTGGCTGAAGAGGTCAGCAACTAAAGAATAAGCAGCTTAACTCCTGCCAGACATCAAAGCTGGAGAGCTTCTGGGCATGACACAGATGCCAGCTAGCAAGAAAAAGGCCAGGGAAGGGTGTCTGCGGTTGGAAAAACACAAACATTTGGTGCCTGGCTCTGAAAAGGGTCATTCAGCTGTAACAAACCATTGATATCCATCTCTTTTTTTAATGCCAGTTTGCTCAGGGCAGAACTGCCAAGCAGAAGTAGGTTTCTACTCCAGCTCTTACAGAGCGTGCAGTCTGCCACCCAGCAGGGGAGAGAACAAAGCATGGGCAAGACTGTGACCCAGACCTTGGCTGGAGGGGCCAGGCAGCCTGCCCTGCAGCAGCACTGTGCCCACGAGGGTGGTGAGTTTCAGTTGGCTTTTCTGATTAAAACACAGCACTGCCCCTCTGCACCAGCTCCTGCTCTCATCACTCATCTCCATTCCAGTGATAATCTGGCACCATCTCTCAGCCAGGAACCATGAAACCGATTCCCACTTTCAGAAAGGGTTGAACCTCATTGTGGAAAACAATTCAATAAAGTCTTGGCATTTTTGCCATCAATCCAGTGTCCTGAACTGAAACTGGATTCAACAATTCATGACTATCTCTCTCTACCAAATCTTTCTAGAAGCAGAAGCTGGAGGATAAACAAGAATAAAAATTACAAAGCAGATTTTGAAGCTGTGAATCTTACTCCAGCCTATGCTAACCTCCCCTGTGTTTAGACTACAGTATTCCTCCCTCCCAGCTCAGATTAAAACCCAAAAACATGAAGCATCAGATTGTGTTTAGTTCTCAGAACAGTCCTTTCCTGCATTGTAGCAAAAAGTCAAAATGCTCCCTGTGGAAACAGAGAAAAAACCCATTCCAGTTGCTGCCACAGCATCAGCAAGTGTTGTCAGGGTTCTTTGAATCCACCTCCTAAAGAAAATACTTGGAATCACAGTATCAGTGTTATCCATGATTCATTTGCCTCAAAAAATGATAATTTTCAATGTAGATGTGATTGTTAATATTTTTTTCTGGCAATAAATACTGATGCTGTGCTCATTCCTGCTCCTGCAAGAGAATTTGACACAACTTTCTGGCTTAGACATCTGTATCCCATGCAGAATTTAACTCCTCCTGTCATTCCACCTTTTGTTTTCCACCCCCTTTCCCGTTTCCATTAGTCCTATTATTATTCCCATTATTATTATTAATTAAACCTGAGGCTGGAGCTCAGATCAAAGAGCCAGTGCATGTGCTGAAGTCAACAACACTAATCATACTAGAGAGCAATGTGCTGTGCTGTACAGAACAGGCTTAGCCTAGTTTAAGCCTTGGCAGATTAGATTGCTCCAAATACTCATATTGCCACCATTTGAGACTGAATTAGGCATTAAGGAAACTGTCATAAGTTATTTAAGTCTAAATTATTAGTTTATTAGTAATTTATTAAATTATTAGTCCTATTTATTGAATCAGCCCTTGGAAAAAAAAACCCACCCAAATCTGTACATTCCTTCTGTGTATCCTGGTCACTGTAACTGTGACACTCCAGCAACTCCACATAGGATGAGGGCACAAGGACAGAGAAAATGGGGATTAATTGAGGTGTTTAAAGTTTTTTAGCCTCTCCTTGAACAACTGTGCCATTGTGAGCAAGGAGCCACTTAGATAATGTTTAGTTACAAGACTCTGGCTCAGTTTTGATGTCAAAAACATCCTCCACCTGGACATGGAAAAGCCTGGAAAGCAAGATACTGTAAGGCTAAAATGAGAAGAATCAAGGGCTGATTTGGGAATAGTCAGTAACTCAGTCCTGAGTGAGGAATGCTGACAGGAAAATGTGTAAGAACCTGAGGAGAAAAAGCAAGAAAACCAAGCTGTCTGAAAATAGCAGCTTGGCAAAAATAAGGATCAGCCAGTTCCAAGTAACAAAGTTCTCCCCTGAGGTCTCCTTAAAGTTTATGTGTCCATTGAAGATCTGTCTGGAGTAAGAAGGTGGGAATAAACTTGCAAGTGTTTGAGCTGCTACTATGATAGTCCCAGCAATTTACTCTGTCTGTTAAACCATAAATATTTGTTGTGCACTCACAAGTTGTGTTAAATCCTTCAGGATGCACAAATGAAGTAACTCAGAGGGCCAAGGGTTGTATTTCCTATGATCTGAAACTGTTTTTAGGCCACCTTAATCCAGAGTCGTCTCTGTTTCTGTTCTTGACAGTTTGCCCCAGGGAGCCAATTACATTTTTGAGGATGAGAGCTAGGTTCCAATTCTGCTTTATGCATCACTTACAGACTTGTTAATCAAGCTAAAGATGCAGTGAATTTGGTTTTTTTTCTTTTCCATGCTAATACATGAGCTGGAAAAAAATCCACCTGGGTGTCTAATCTCAGGTTGAATTTACAAAGTGAATTCAAAATAAAAATGAATAAAAAATGTGGTTTTTTTCCCCTTTAAATTGTACAAAAAGGGTTTGCAGGTGTCATAAATACAATCACGAAAATGTTTAAAGGTGGGGTTTGCATTCATGATTCTCTAATTGTAAGAACTGGTTCTCTCACTATCTCTATACAATATATTTCTTTCAGGAACTGAGCTGGTTTAGTAGCTGTACCACAGCATTTTTTCCACTGGTGTCAAAAGCTGCTGGAGTGTGTCCAAAACCAAAGAATTGAATCCTGTACTCGATCTGATACAGCCTGAGACCTGAGTAATTTATACTCTGTTTTTCTTCAATGCTTCAGCTATCTTAATGCAAGCTGCAGAGAAGGAAGCCAATGCAGGTTACATTAGAATAAATCAGATTTGGTAGAGCACTGTAGTTTCATGGGGGACTGGAAAGGTTTCCCTTTATCTGCTGTGGTAATTCCACAAAGAAGCTGTTAACTGCAAGGTGACCATTTGAGTAAACTTAACAGTGCCAGAAAAAGCAAAAAAAACCAAACCCCACAGAAGGCTGACAACTCGGAGCTCCCCCTTGATTTCATTTCTACTTTCAGAAATGCTTTTCTCTTGGCACTTTTAAAGAAAATTTTATAGAGTCCAAACTCCTCGCACAGTAATTCTGCAAATTCAGGGCAGGTGAAATTCTCTCCTGAGCCCCAAGGCTACTCCATTTACTATATAATATATACTAATACTATATAATAATAGTAATATATATTTAATATATTATACATAACATATATTTAATATATAATATATATAAAATATATACTTTATTATAGAACATATATTACATAAATATTATAAATAATAATAATAATAGCTACATATTACTTCCTTAGCTCCAGGAATGTGACATTTCAGCCTATTGACTGAGTTGGAACTGCATCATCCCACATTGCCTTATTCTGAATTCTTTCCCCATCACATCTGAAGTCCTACACAGCCCCGAAGAAGGAGAAAATTGAATAAGGAGCTGATGTGATTAATAACGAACTAAAGGCAGGAAATATAATTAGTGTCAATCAGTATGAATTCATAGCATCCAGAACCTGTCAAACCTGGTACTTTTTTTGAGAGTATAAATATAGCTGCTGAATGCAATGGTGTCAGAGTAACTTATATTTCAGCAGAGTGTATGGGCAAGATAGCACAAGGTGCTCTGCATAACAAGAGAACAGCACAGACTGGATTGCCCGTGCAAGGGATTTAGAAGGGACAAGAGATCTGGCTTGGAAAATTAATTCTGAAAGGGAAGTCATCAGCAAATGTCTGCTCCAAGTGGCGTCCTATCCTTTCTTTAATTAAATCCTGGAAACTGAAGACATTCTGCATCAAATTTCTTTTAAGCTGTCGTGAAGTGCCATGAATTAGACAGTCTGCCACAAATATTACACTCCTGACTAAAGACTTATGCAAAGTCAGAGGCTGGCAAATCAGCAAGGGTGCAGGGATATTGGAACAAAAGAGAAGTGCCAGCCACTGGCCAGGCTGTTCTGAGACCACACAGCAAATTCTCTGGCCACGCTGGCACTTTTCAGCTGGGGACACAGTTTGCAGCACTGAATTCTGCTATTGAGAGCTCTCTCCAGGCCCTGCTGCCTCCTAATTTACTCTCATTTTTGGCTAATATTGATTATCTTTCTCTCTGCCAGTATTCAGTACCTGAAGATTGGAATTTTCCTCTTTTTTTTTGGTTTGGTTTTTTTTTTTTCCCCCCTTTTCTTTTGCTTTGTTTTGGGTTTTTTGGGTTGTTTTTATTATTTTTTTAATGTCACTTCACTTTGCAGTCAGTCACTCTGATGGTTAGAATAGCAAGCTCTTTTATCTCTGTTATACCATTTTATTGCACTGTCAACTTTCTTGTCCTGCTTTCTCATTTTTACACCCATCTCTGGTGCACAGATTTTGCAAGAGTTCCTAAAGGACTTTGCAGTTATTTTATGATTCAAAAATGAATTGTAATTAACAAAACCAAGTTTACATTGGTATCTGTTTGCAGCTTATATACCTGCTACCTGCAGATGCAGATTCTTTAAAGTAACAGGTAGGGATCCTTCTCTTGAGATTAATTCAATTTTTTTTTTACTGAGAAGACAGATTAGCTCTGAAATGATTGAGTCCTGTGTTATTTTCCTCAGTCTTTACAGAAACAAAAATGGTGGTAGAAGGATGTAGCTACAGGTGTGAATTGCAAATAGTGGATTTGTCTTGAAATAGACATAGTGCAAATCAGAAAAATAAAACAAGAAAAAAAATGGCATT